>ML283678.1:0-21521 GCA_005239495.1 Nicotiana undulata | reverse complement strand
TTTCCGAAACTTCGCCTAATGATAATATAGATTATGAACAATTACAAGAAGATTTTGGAATAGAACATAATGAATTAGAAATGAAAGATGAGATACCAGTTACACCTAGTAGTGCTGGAGCTGATAGTGTTGGAGTTGCTACAAGGGGTGGGGGTCGTGGCACTAGTAGTAGACCACCTGTGGCTCCGACTAGTAATCGTAGAAAAAGAAGTAAGGTTTGGAATTTTTTTGCGGTAATTGAAGGTACTGATAGAGTTTGCTGCAAAATTTGTAAAATTGATTTTAAACATCTGACTGGAGGAAATTTAGGGGGGACTGGGACTCTTACTAGACATATGAGAATTGATCATCCCATAGAATGGGGCTCTGATGGTGATGGAAATCAAATAACTCTTAACCCTACTACTGGAGGACTAATGAAATATAATAAAATGAAGGATCGTGAGGAGTTAGCAAAAATGATTGCTTTGGGTTGTCTACCTTTTTCTTTTGCTTCTTCATCATATCTTATTATGTATAGTCAAAGGATTTATAATCCTTTATTTAAAGGTATCCCTAGAAGTACTTGTAAAGCTGATATCTTTAGATTGCATGGTCAATATCAAACATACATACGTTATTTGTTTGAACGTCTTCCTTGTAGAGTTTCTCTAACTTCTGATATTGGCCATGCTGTTAATGGAAATGATTATTTGACAATTACATGTCATTGGATAGATGATTTATTTTGTATGCAAAAACGTATTATCGCTTTTAAATATGATGAAGAACAAAGTCATACTGCTGTTTTTATAAGTAGTATTATTTGCGAAGTTGTTCAATTTTATAATCATAACCAAAAAGTATTGTGTATGTCTTTTGATAATGCTTCTAACAATACTGCCGCAATTTCATTATTAAAAATGCATTTGCAACCGCCACTTGAAGAAATTTTTCATGTTAGGTGTGCATGTCACATTTATAATTTAATTGTTAAAAGTGGCCTTGATTTATTTTCAACTGAGATTATTCATGTTAGAAGAGCAGTTGGTGTTATTCAAGGAAATAACAGACAATCTAGAATTAAGGAATTTAAGAATAAGTGTACCGAGTATAATCTTAAACCAAGATTCATGCCAGACGAAATTGTTACTAGGTGGAATTATACTTACATATTTTTAAAATGTTGCTATAAATATAGATTTCCAATAACTGAAGTTGCTAATGCGCATTGTACTGATAGAAACCGTATGTTAACACCTGCTACCTGGGAGGTCATTAATGATGTTATTCAATTTTTACATAAATTTTATATAGCTACTGTTGAGTTTTCTGGAGCATACTACCCTACTGTTACAATGATTTTAGTACATATAGCTGAAATTGCTTTTCTACTCTTTGAATTTAAGAAGAAAGAAAAATATACGGTTGCTGTTGAAGAAATGCAAGACAAATTCAAAAAATATTTCTTTCCAATTCCTCAGATTTACTTAATTGGCGCTGTTTTAAATCCTTCTATTAAGATGGCTGATTGTCACCAATTAATCAATGTTTTATATACTTACATGGAGATTAGACCAACTGAAACCCCAGATATTTTTACTTGTATGAACAATCTAAATGATAATTTACAAAAATTATATAATTATTATGCAAATATAGTTGATGATGTTGCTCTTAATGTAGGCAATGTTAACCCCAATATGCAGTGTACCACTTCTTCAAGTTCTACTACTTTGTGTGATGATGAAATAGTTGATAGTTATAATATTTTTACTACATTTCCTACAACTCAAACCAGTAGCAGGAACATTGATGAACTTAATTTCTACTTGCAGAAGCAAAAGGAGATGCGCACAAAGGAATTTTCAGCGTTGGGATGGTGGCGTGAAAATGAAAAGCAATTTCCTGTTCTTTCCGCTATGGCTCGGGACGTGCTGAATGTGCCAATTTCAACTGTTGCATCAGAGAGTGCATTTAGTCAAGCAAGACAACAACTAGGAGACACCCGTCACTCATTGGGAAGCAATGCTTTGGAAGTTTTAGTATGTTTCAGAGATTGGATTAGATCGGAACGAAGAAATCAAGGACGTGAAGATGTTGATAGCCCAGAAGACGAGGAAATTGGAGATATATTAACACATGATAACCCATCTGAATTTAACACTCCAGAAGAAGGACAATCAGTTCATATTGATTATGAAGAACTTGCAAGGGTGATGCAAAACCTTTGAATTTAGTACTTGTCAAATTTAGTACTTGGTTGTAACTTGTAAGAGTTGAATTTTGAAATTTGAAATTTGAAATTTGAAATACATGTTGCATTTGCAATTTATAAGAGCATTTTTTTCCATAATCATTGTTATCTTTATATATTTTACTTTATATTTTATTTAAAATACGTGTACAAAAAATTAAAAAAAAATTGAAATTCTTGAAACCTGGCCCGGCCCGGCCCCTTAAACCCCTACCCGTACGGGTTACTTTTTACCCGGATAAATACGAACTCGTTAACAATTAACCGTAACCGGCCCACTACCCTAACCCGTACGGTTAAAAAAAAAGGCAACCCGGCCCGGCCCGGCCCACCCGTTAGCCACCTCTATGAGAAAGAAAATGAGCTTCGTGATCTTCGGGATTGTTTGGAGGTGAAGTCCAGAGAAAGGGCTTGCCTAATTGATCATGTACCATAACTTCTCCCTGTTTCTGCCCGCACGTCTACCCTATTATGGAGTCATGACTCATCTTGGGCTGTTTCTTTTCAGTTTGAGAAGAAAGATGCCTTGTTGAAGGAGGAGATAATTGTTGAGAGAAGCGTTCTCAAAGGGAAAATTACCTCGTTAGAGCGTCAACTTCATGATTCCAGGGCGGAGTGCGATGGATATAAAGATCTTCTTGCCGAATCGGTCACCGCGCTATCCGCAGCTAGAGCTGAAGCTGAGGCACTTGTCTCTTCGTATAAAGAGGATGTCGCTGCAACGAATGATTATGCTAAGAAGGTATCTGAAGGGGCCAACTTACAACTGGCCCGAGCTGTGGGTCATGCTTGCTTGAAATCTCGGAGGCAGACCCTCGAGGATGTTTGTGCCGGGGCATCGATCTGATTGCTGAGATCGTGAGGGTGAAGCTCTTGGAAAAAGAGGTTGCTGCCCTGGTAACCTTTAACGGTGAAGCGAGCGATGGCTCGGAAGATGGTGGCGATGGAGGGGAATTCCCCTAGGGTGAGGAGGTTATTTGAGACCTTGTGGCAAAAACTGAGATCGCCAAGGGCGTGACCTCTCAGGAAGTTGCTTGATGACTTGGTTCTGACGGCGAGTCAGGGTTACTTTTTTGTTTCTTCTCTGTACGGATTTAGGACATGGGTCCTGTAAACACGTTCTTTTAATTTTCCCCTGTAAGTAATAAGACTCTCCTCTTTTGTAACGCCGAATTGTAATGCCGACCAGGTTGCTGCGGCCAAGGTATTTGACCTTTCGGGTTTCAGTCCCTGAGTCGAGCCTTGGGCCAACCCGATGTGACATTTAATTGACCCGTGCGTTTCATGATGTCGGCCTGTGTGTTTGATTTTAGGATTTCATGCGAACTATTCCGGGCTTGGTCCTTGGACCGGACCGTTAACTGATTTTGTCGACCTTTAGGCTTCGAGTTAGACCTAAGGCTTTCTCACGCTGGCATCAGGGCTCTTTACGCGACTTTAGTTGACCATTTTGGGCTCAGTCCCTGAGCCGGGTTACGGCTCGAGGAAGGCGACCCTATAGGTTTTTGAGTTATCCCGTAGGCCTTTCTGCGCTGGCTTTAAGGCACTTACGTGACTTTTAGTTGACCATTTTGGGCTCAGTACCCGAGTGGGGTTACGGCTCGAGGGAGTCGATCCTATAGGTTTTTGAGTTAGCCCGTAGGCCTTTCTGTGCTAGCTTTAAGGCTCTTCCGTGACTTTTTAATTTAACTTGTACCCGGTTTAGTCTTTGAACCAAGTTTCGGCTCGAGGATCTTCACCCTTGGGTTTCTCTTGAATCAATTCGAATCAGCCTTTATCATGGCTATATTTTCCATTGCTTGTAGATTTACTTAAAGTTTTTCGAGTTGATCCGACTCTTCGATGGCCCAAAATAACCTCGAGTATGAGTCGTTATAATGAACGGATAAAACTCTTTCTTATGAGACAACATGAAAATGTTCGAAACTCTTTTATGCTAGCCAAAATAAAAATGTTCCAAACTCTTTTACGCGAGCCGACATGAAAATGTTCAAAACTCGTTTACGCGAGCCGACATGAAAATGTTCGAAACTCTTTCTTACACTAAAGGTAGCATGATTTTAACCGGTTCTTTCCGAAAATTATTTCGAAGGATTTGATTTTAAGGCAATAGTCGGGCGGCTCCCGAATCGCTTGATTCTGTTGGGTCGGAGCCCATCGGCCAGAGTCACCTTGTTTGGCCGAAGCCCTTAGTCCCGAGTATCGTAACCTCGACATCTATATCCGAGGGTATGCCTTTTTAGGGGTCTTACAAGTTCGAATATATAGCCTTGGCTTTGAAGTCGGGACCGTGCCTTATTATTTGAATGCTCCCACTTGGAGGCCTTATGGTTCCTGACATGCCCGTAGTACTTACAGTTTTAATCATACCTGAGGTTACCCTCTTGGGATCTTACGACCTCGGATCTTGATAAGTCGAATGCTAATGATATCCGAGTTTACCTTCTTGGGATCTTACGGCCTCGGATCTTGATAAATCGAATGTTAACGATAACGTTTTCTTGAATTTGCAAAATGTTTTGATGATAAAGCATTCCTTTCATTATTTGATACAAGCATATATGTTTTCTCCATCGAGGGCTCGATCCCCCTATGCAGGCACGGTTCGTTCGACCGTTTAACCCGCTACATTATTTTCCTGTAAAAAACCATCTTCGACTTACTTTGATTTGTTTTGCGAGGGCATCCTCCCTCGGGGAAGTGTCCTCCATAGGTCGAGATTTCTTAGAGAGAAGACTCAAAAGCTTGTATAAGTTCTTTCTGACGGACGCATAAATGTTGCCTCATTAACAACCTTGTCGGTAAAAACCCTTTTTTCGGGAGCAAAACATGATCGAAGGAGAAGAGTGCAACGTGTCCGTCGATCCAGGGGCCCTTTGAAATTGGTGGATGTTCTGGAGTCTTCCGTCAGATGCCTTCGGGAGATTATCTTTCGGGTTAGTGAAAAAAGACGGGATCATAAGATTACCTTCACAGTAGCACCGTTTGAGCATGGATATTCTCCGAGCCTTCCAAGGTGCCAAGCTTGTATGATCTTTTTCCGATCACCCCTTGGACACGATACGGTCCTTCCCAGCTCGGTCCGAGCTTCCCCTCATTAGAGTTTCGAGTGTTCAAAGTGACCTTTCTTAGGACTAAGTCCCCTACTCCAAAGTGTCGGAGGTTTGCTCTTCTGTTATAATATCTCTCGATCCTTTGTTTTTGCGCAACCATCCGGATCAGTGAAGTCTCTCGTTTCTCATCAAGAAACTCGAGGGCCATGGTCATCGCCTCATTGTTTGAATCCTCTGTAGCATGTTGGAACCTGGCGCTTGGTTCCCCTACTTCGACTGGCATTAGAGCTTCGGACCCATACACCAGAGAGAACGGCGTGTCCCCCGTGCTTGATTTGGGAGTGGTTCGATATGCCCACAGGATTTCGGACAACATCTCTCTCCACCTGCCCTTTGCACTTTCCAACCTCTTCTTCAGGTTCTGAATGATGGTTTTGTTTGTGGATTTGGCTTGGCCGTTGGCGCATGGATGGTAGGGTGTTGATAAGATCCTTTCAATTTTGTGGTCCTCGAGGAACTTTGTTACTTTACCTTCTATTAATTTCTTTCTGTTATCGTAGGTTATCTTGGAGAGGATCCCAAACCGGCATAGGATGTGGTCCCATATGAAGTTGATGACTTCCTTTTCTGTTATCTTCTCAACAGCCTATGCTTCCACTTATTTAGAGAAATAGTTAGTCATAAACAGAATAATAGTCAGTCCAACGATGGCGATCGTCCCCCACTTCGCGAGTGGGCGCGGTGACGTGAGCAATTAGGTTTCGAAAGCGCCTTATGTAGAGTAGATTCTCCGGTGATGGGCTTTGAGGATATCATTTTTGCTCTCCAAGTCGGGATTTACCCACCATGATGCGGCTATGAAGTTAAAACTATGCTCGGGCTTCTCCAGGCAACCTCGTTCCCTGCTCTTCAGTCGCCTTTGAAACTATATTCATAGCCTTGCATTCGGCTCCGTCGTTAGACATTTTTGTGGTTTTTGAAGATGATTTGACCGCGCCATTCATCGGCTACCTCGGGATTATGCTGAACTCGAGGTAGCTCTGGAGAATAAGTCTTGTGCCCCAGGAAACATACTTATTTACCAGGGGCTCCCTTTGATCGGGCGTATGCAGGCTGGCAGCGAATCTACCTAGATTCGGGATTTTTGAGGCCCACTCGGGCCGGCGATTCAACAATGCCCTTCAAACTTGACGGGCTAAATGGCTAGTTGACCCGATAATTTGGGCCTTAGCGAGAGTCATCAAAAATAAACATATTACTAAAGCATGCATAAATTATATATAAAAGGTTACTGATCCTAGGGCGTGACAGCCGACGGGGAAGCTTCGTCCCCCTCAAGGGGGATTCATGTCGTTTAGCTAGTCAAGGAATTGCGTACCTCGTCCTCGGATGGACGCCTGTTGGGAAAAAGTTTCCTTACCTGGATCTGATCCTTCAATAGGGTTCTTCCTTCCTAAGTGTGCCTCGGAGTTTTTCTGTCAACGAACTCTCAGACGTATCCTGTGCTTATTAACCGGGTTGATTCCTCCCGGAGCTGCCTGCAATATTCGGTCATGTGGCCGTGTGTGTCGTGAAATCTGCACACCAAATTAGGGTTTCTTCGTGAAGGATCTGTCAGTATGGGTTTCGGCCATCTGGTGTCCTTGATTCTACTCATAGCTGCTACGACACCTGTAGCGTCCGCGCCGAAGTCGTATTTGGATGATCGGGATATTTTCGCCGGATCCAGATGCCTGTTGGTTCTGGATTTGACAACCGATCTTGGAGGGCTTTGACCTTGGTCCTTCTTGTTGCCGGCTTGGGGTACGTTGCTTTTCACGGTGTCCTCCTGAATTTTCCCCCATACGACTTCGACTCTCTCTCAGAGAGCCTTGATTCTATCCTCTTTGCAAGGATTTCGAGTGTCCTTAAAATAGCGGTGTTGGTCGCCGACCCATTATCACCGGACCTTTCCGACAACCGCCATGTTCGAGGGGTTGATCCCGACGCTCCCTTGCTCAAAATTCTTTGATGGTTTAACAGTTGAATGATGGTCGCTTTTTGTGTTTGCAACATCTTGAAGATTATGCCGAGGCCGACTCCTTCTTCCCTATGTGCGGCGGTCCCTCGCATTCTGTACCGATATCTTCGATGCGCACTTCCATCGGTGTGAGAGCTGGTGTCATCATGTCGGGCGCTGCTTGAGTGCATACCCTCGGGGTTTATCTTGATTGCGTCATTGTGATTTTGCAGCCATGTATCAGCACTTGCGATGGCTATGCCATTCTTCCCGAAGTTTTCAGAGATGCTACCTTCATATGTATTCGCTGGTCCTGCCATCTTACCTGAAAGCAAAGGTTCTTGGGGCGAGAAAAAGTGTGAAAGATAACATGCGTTTTTTCGATGAACTAGCACTAAAACAATCACTATTATCTTTTGTCCCACAGTGGGAGCCAAACTGTTTACTGTGAAAATGGTAATTACAATTATATTTAGTTAAGTGGTTCTAAAAATATGTGATTTATCTTAATACCAGTTATCGAACAAATGTAGCTAAATGCGTTGGAGCAAAAGTAGTTAGAAAGCTGAAGAAAAGCAAACCAGGACGCCTTAAGTTGAAGGCTCAATGTCGTCCTCGAAGGTCCTTGAGGTTGTGGTTCGGGGTTTGGGTCGGATGGTCGGTGAAGCTGTAACAAACTTATAGGCCTTGGAATACGCTATTTATGATCAATGATAAGCTATAAATGAAGAACAAGTAATGGAAAACAGTAAATGTGAGTAAATGAGCTAGCAAAGAGAGAATGTTTTGATATTAAAGTAGAGAATGTTCTTGTGACTTTGTATTCAATAATAATGGGTGTGTTCTCTACAAAGTGGATAGGGCCCTCAATATATAGGAGGGGTAGTCCCAACATAGTACATCAGTATTTATTACAAAGATCTTGACTGATTCAGCCAGTTAATGCCTAAGTATGGATTCGTACTTTGTTGCAGGGCTTTTCACCTCAATCTTCGTGCTGCCTCATCCCGTCAGCCCGGAGCCCGTAATGCCTCGAAGACGAACGTTATGAGGGCTTGAGGTTGAGATGTACCTGGAATACTCCGTGATTGAGCCACCGAATGTCATAATAAGCATAAAATTAGCCTGCCCGATTTTAGTCGTACACACCCATCACTTAACTAGCTTCGGCCACCGCCTCACAGTCCGCAACTATGAAACAATCTTCTCTTGAGAACTCCTAGTCTCCAAATTCATAGAACGCATGTACCACCATATCCGATCCCAACTCCATCGAATACATAACACATCACTAATACTCAATCATTCCACGAGGGATACCCCTATAATTCTTCCATGTCAGCAAGCAACCTTGAATATCAGTAGTCGATCTAACAAGAGAGCGTCGCAATACCAATGAAGCACCCTTAACTCAACACATTGCCCTTTTTGAAATGTACACCCTCATCAAGCCACCCAATGAGTGATATCATCTACCTAGTCATCCGAAACTGCCCATGCTGCGTAAGAATTTATGACCTTCCTTCTAGAACTGAACCGTGACCTCACACATGCAAATCTCAACTCTACACAACATACCGCATAGACCATACCATCCTATGATAAATATGTGAACTTCATAATCTCCTTCGAGCCATAAGCAACTATGTACCCAACGAGCCAAGAATCCGTTTGATCCCATCTAGAAGCAAAATCAGTATACATCACATGCTCCTCACGCCAGTAGAGAATATACATCTCTAACCGTGGTAGAAATCATCAAGAACTCTCAGAATCCCATTTGTGAGTGAATCCTTTTAACTCAACTAAGCTACGCAGATCACCAAACACCCAAGAGCATTTCCACGAAACACCTGTAAAAACTCATTACCTCATAAACACCCAAAGAATTAATTGTATCCCTTACCATGCTGATCCGACCTACTACCAAGTTGTCCTAATGGCGCACACCCTTTTTTTCCAAGCACTCCTTTCAGGTCCGGTTTAAAAGGGTTTATGACATTGGTTGGGACAACTCATTCCTTTTGGGAAAGGGGTTTGCATTTTTTTAAGAGTCTCTACCTAACGATTTTAAGGTGCGTTAGAGAACCTATCAGGGGTTCATTTACTACTACGTTTGATAACCAGAGATAGGGTAAGGGCTTGAAATTATCCTAAAGGGAAGGTGTTAGGCACCCTTCAGGATCCACAAGTGCGGTTCCCGGCCAAATAGCTTTTGTGAATTTCGTACAATTAGCAAATAAACAAATATGGTTCAAATAGTAGGGGATTTTAGTCTAGTACACTGTCACGACCCAGAATCCTAATCCGGGTCGTGATGGCGCCCAACGACGGGGTTAGGCAATCCTACACAATTTACACTAAGTGATACCCTTCCCATCTAATTAACCAAGTCAAAGATTATCAGTTTATAACAACTAACATTATACTAGCCTTGAGTGTAGGTAAAGTCATAATAGATACAAGCCGAAATAAAACACACACATGCCTGTACAACCCGAACCCAAAAGATATACAAATACACTATGCGTGTGTGCCAGGAACTAGTGTCACGAGTGTCATGGGAAACCACTTAATCAATATATACAGAGTCTCCGTCTGAATGAAATGGATGGAGAAACATAACAAAAGAGCTCCAGGGTGCTGCTAGGAAGTCGCCAGGAAAGCAGCTCACCGTGAAGGATGACCACGTTATCAATAACTAGCACCGGCCTGATAATCAGATGCGCCACCCTCCAGACCTGTACATTCAAGTACAGAAAGGAAAAGAAAGTGCAGCATGAGTACATATTAAATAAATATGTACCCAGTGAGTATCCCGCCTAAACTCGAAGAAGTAGTGACGAGAGGTCGACTTGATACTCACTAAGGTCCAGCAGTGATAACATATGATAGAATATGATGAAATACAGTAGGCATGTCAGGGAAATAAGCAACAAGTATATATATCAAAAACATAAAAAAGGAATCCAAACAATTTCTGAACTAAACAATAAAGCATTTTCAAGGTAAGACCACCGAACGAAACAAAATCAAAGATTCTTAGATCCGCCGTGGCGTACGGCCCACTCCCATAAGGTACCTTCTACACTCGTCGTGGCGTATGGCCCAATCCCATATTCATTTCAATTTCATTTCAACACTGCCGTGGCGTACGACCCGATCCCATATATTTCAAGTACTTTCAAATTCCGTCGTGGCGTACGGCCCGCTCCCATATATTTCACAATTTATTTTCAATTCCGCCATGGCGTACGACCCTCTCCCATATATTTCACAATTTGTTTTCAATTCTGCCGTGGCGTACGGCCCGCTCCCATATATTTTTATTTCAATAAAGCCTCAGAAGAATAACATGATGCAAAACATAATTTCATAGTACATATGGCGTTACAATAAATCATATGAAGCATTAAAATAAAAACATATCAGGCATTACAAGAAAGGAATATAAGGCATTACGTGAAAAACATACAAGGCATGATGTGGGCCTAACTACCCGGACATAACAACAATAGACGCTACGTACAAACTCTCGTCACTCGGCGCGTACGTAGCCCCCATAAAATTTACACATAGCATACACATCACCTATGGGGACAATTCCCTCTTACAAGGTTAGAAAGGAGACTCACCCCGTGTCGAATCTACCCCTCAGACCACAATTTACGCCCGAAACTCCGAACTCTATACCCGAGGACTCGCAACTAGTCAAAAGGTACACAATAACATCAATGCATGCACAGTGTGATAAATTATCCTAGCTATTCAATAGAATCGCCATTCTTGAAGAATTCCCAATTTCCAACCCCGGTCTCTCATGATCAAATTCCGAAAATTCTCGAAGGGATCACTCACCCATAGCCTAAGGATCACTAATGTGCGATTTCTACTTGAATTCATGGCCCAAAAATGGAAAATCACGAAATCCTCAAGAACCCTAAAATTACTACCTAATTCTATGGTTTTTAGATAATTTAATAGTAATTTAACTAAGAATTAATGTTTGAAACTAGTAAAACTATGGAATTTACTTACCTCAATAACAGTGGTGGAAGATCCCTTGAAGAGCTCTCTAAAAACTTGAGGAGGAAGATGAAAATTGAGGAAAAATGCTTAGTCCCGTATTTTTATAAAACTGCCCAGGGATTTCTTAACTGCGATCGCGACAAGGGGCATGCGATCGCGAAGGCCAACTGGCTAGACCTCTGCGATCGCGGTAGAGGTCCTACGATTGTGAAGGCCAATTGGACAGACCTCTGTGATCGCGGCAGGGGTCCTGCGATCACGAAGAACAAACTCACCCGGCCCAGACGCGACTCAATACGATCGCGAAGGTCTAGAACCCAGACCTCTGCGATCGCGAAGGGGAAGTTGCGATCGTAGAGAACAATCAACAGCCCAGCAAAGTCCTTCTCCGCGATCGCAACCCACCTTCTACGATCGCAGAGAAGGAAACCAGATAGTAGAAATTCTGGTTTTCTAACTTAGCTCCCGGGGGTCTAAAACACACCTGAGCCCCTCGGGACCCCGTCCAAAAGCACCGGCAAGTCTGTATTCATGATACGGACTTGCTCAAACTTCCGGAACATGAAGAACAACAACTAAACTCAAAATTCAACCCCAAAACAAAATTTAATCAACTTAAGAACTTAAGAAATTCTAGAATTCACTTCAATACGCCGAACCGGCCTAAACTACTCGTAATGAATTCAAATTTTGCAGACAAGTTATAAATGACATGACAGAACTATTCTCGGTCTCGGAATTTCATTCGGACCTCGGGAACATAAAATCATCTTTCAAGCCAAATTTCAAATTCTTTAAAAACCTCAAAACTTCATTAACTCAATTTTTTTCATTTTGATCCGAAACCAATTAATTCAAGTCCGTTTCTATCCAAATTTCACAGATAACTTATATAACACATATTGAACCTGTTCCAAGCGCCGGAAATCATAATACGGGTCCGGCAGCACAGGTTTCCCATCAAGGTTCATTTTCATAAGCCATTAATATTTTCATAAAACAATTTTCTTTAAAAATTTATTTCTCGGACTTGGGTCCTCGGAATTAGATTCCGGGCATACGCCCAAGTCCCATGTTTTCCAACGGACCTTCCGGGACCGTCGAATCACGGATCCGGGTCCGTTTACCAAAAATGTTGACCAAAGTCAACTTTATTCAATTAATTTATCAAAAATTTAACTCTCAATCAAGTTTTCACATAAAGGCTTCCTAGCTATGCGCCCGGGCTGAGCACGCACATCGAGGTGAGATTAATGGAGGCTTTCAGGGCCTCGGAACACGGTCAAAATTAGATGCACATAAGATGACCCCTTTTTGGGTCATCACATACACATAGGTTTGAAAATAGTTAATGGAAAGATGAATTTTGAAAAGAATTATAGTCTAAACATGCATATCGAACAAGAGTATCCTAGGTTTGTTTGTAATATGGATCCCATCAATGCAATACCCGGTATGACACTCCTCGAAAAGGGGCTACACGTGGTATTAACGCACTGGTCATCATATCCATATTTACCCTTTCCTACCCCGTGAAGGTAATGAAAGCGAGTGTTGGTCACGACCTCTATTGCATGATGTTAACCGTCCCTTCCTATCAGTCCCGGAGGAATATAGGACTTATATCCTATAAAGGAGGTTCTAGGCATACCCTCAGGTTTTAAAGGTAAAAATACTAAGGCGACATATAAGAAAAAAGATAGGACTTCAATTAAAGGGGAGCATGGAAAACAAATAGAAGGCTTAGGTATACCTCCACAAATAATACACATAAACATCATGACTCATACACAATTAAGGTCTGGGTTTAAGTTCAGATCCTAAGCATGGTTTCTAAGTAATAACAACAGAAAGACATATTTATTGCATAACTCAGAGAGGAAGTCATAATCAGTTTTGCCTACCGGTTTGAAATATGTTGACAGTTAAACAATAATCATAAGAGAGTAGTTCCAATTTTATTATCAAACTTGATTACCTAAGGCTTGCCTAGGCGTGGGGTAATATGCAACAGCTGTTCAGAATTATTAACAATTTTGGGTTGTTATACCTAAGAGCATGTATTTATGGGTGTGTAGAATAAACAAGAGTTTATTACCAGTTATTAGAGCAGGAGGACTATTTCATACTTAGTAACTAGACTAAGTGTAATTAGACGATTGTGATCCTAGAGCATGATTTCTAATGCAGGAACATGCAGAATAACTTAAAGCATGATTTCTAAGTGTATAGCATGATGATTGCATGAATAACAACTGATGTTAACCCATTTTTTTGAACAAGATTTTCAGAATGTTTTCAGGACATGTAAGATGCACATAACAGAATCACACAGTGATTGTTTATTTTTATGTCGTTATTTACCTTAGAGACAGGATTTGTAGGTGATGATGAGATGCTTAAAAAATGGTACATATATGGATCCTAGGGAACATGATATCTAATGCATGGCATGCTTGGCACATTTGATACCTAATCATGGATGCTATTGCACATAGAAGAAAAGAAGAGCTATGAGCATGATTTCTACCCTTGATTATACTACAACATATATATTACCCTCCCATTTGCACTATCCAACCCATAGTTGTTTTACCAATAATTATTACAGACCATTGGATATGAATTACATAACTGAAATAAAATAAAATAAGAAGTTAACTATAGGGAGCCTACAGTATAGGCCCATATCTCCATGTCCTCAATGCCAAGTATTGTTTCACAGCCTTTCTCACAATCCAGGTATGTCAGAGTTCCCTAAGGACTTCAAGGGATCCCGGGCAGTGCTCACACCCAAATTTCATAGCCAAGGTAGAGTTAGTGCAGTGTGGAATGGCCAGCCTTAGTGTGTCAAAGTTCAGAGGGAGCTCAGGGGTCCTAAAGCAATGCTCACACAAAGGGGGCAGAACCTAAGGGGTTTAAGAGTAGAGTGAGCGTGCTTGACATAGTTTTGAAAACTTTGAGTAAGAAAAGAGTTTCTGAAAAGAGAATTAATTTAAATAGCTTTTATATAACTAAAAGTTTAACCACTGAAAGAGCAGAAACACCAAACAAGTTCAACATCACACGAAGAACCAATAACAGTCAATCAACCACGAACAGGGGTAATGGGATTTGAGGGACACATAAGGTACAGAGTAGTAAACAGGAAGAGATATGCATAGGTACACAATCAGAAATTCCTAAGGGGTTCAGGGAACTGGGGATACAATAGGGTATAGGATTAGACTAACATAACAGGGTCAAACAGTTTAAGACAGTAGAGTACACCCTAACCAAACTAATGTACCAAACATAGGCATGGAGATTCACATAAAGACAGGTTTCGAGTACACAAAGACATGTTGGTTAATAACGCATAACTTGACATGCTAGATGGAATCCAGGATTTTAGTTACAAGTTGAACAAAAAAATAGTAAAATAAAAAGCATATTAGAAACACAATAATTTTCAACAGTAATAGAATCATGTTGGTTTGAGAACTAAAATTTGAATTAGGACATACCAGTGAAGTGAGGAAGACAGTAAACACAAAGTAGGAAATAGGAGATGCACAATAATTAGACTTGGCTTGCAGCCGGCTAACTCAGGGTAATAGCAAGTAGCACATAAAAGAGAAAGCAGAGAGTTTTTAGTTGTGTGAGAGAGTTATTGAACCAAATCAGTTCGTCCTTTTTGTTAATGCGAAGTAATGTATATATATTTTTGAAAACAAGTATCAAATAAGGTAGGAATAAAAATTAACGAGTAATTAAGGGACGGAGTATCAATCAGTACAAAATCAGTATAGGTATCCCTTAATTGAAGGAATCAAGTCCAAACGGTATTATGCAGACAACAAATAAGGAAAGGTACCATATGTGACTGCATATAACATATAAGGAAATAACTTAGCATAGTACAAGTATGGGGCATGCAATCAAGACTAGGTTCAGAATATTTCAATTAAGGAAATAACATAAGACTCCGTGTGACAGCATAGTTGACCAAAATAAGGTTAGGAAATAATTTAAAGGTTGTATATAAGTAAGGAAATCATCACAAAAGATCAATGAGAGGTATCAATTACAGGAAATTAGGGGTTTAAACAGGAGTAGTATTGATTCCCGTGAGTACACGAAGTAAACACACAATAGGAAAGGAAAATCAGAGACTCATGTAAAATCACATAGAATCAGGGATTCAATACTAGAACACAGTAAATGATTAAAGGAATTAATAAACGAACATGATATAACAGGGAGAATCAAAGATTCAGAAACCTTAATGACTATAGTAGCAAGAAATCACATAGGATTAGAGATTCATCTAAACAAAACAGTAACAACATGAGGGATTAAACAGAGTAATTACAACATAAGTAGAGGAGGCCGAAATCAAGAACCCTAATGAGAAAAATAGGGTAAAAATCATAGACAACTCAGGACGTATTCTTGAGAGACAGACACATAAACAAATCAAAAGAGTAGATCAATAAAGACCAACCTAAGATTATAATACAGTGTTAAAACTAAAGTTTTATCATAATAAATCATGAAAAAGAGTTTTTAACAAAAGCTGTTTAAAAAAATATGAGCAGAATCACTGAAGAATACTTAAACTCGAGGAAATCGTTTTTGCAGAAAGGTTTTTTTAGAAACCCTAGTTGGAAAACAAAAATCGTTTTAGGAAAAATAAAGAACCCTTAAAGAAAACCTCAAAACAATTCGAGATATGTATAGATCTGTTACAGGTCTAGAAAGATCATAGGTTTTAGAAGTTAGGGTTTCGAAGAGATAACCCAAAGAGGAGAGAAAAATTCAAGGTTTTACTGGTTTTCACCGGAAAGTGTAAGAACCTTACTCGAACGACCATGGGTGGCCGGAAAATGGCATGAAGGACCATAGGTAGGATTTGAACCGCTCCAGGTTCACCTGAGGACCTCAGGACAGTGTCAAAGACGTCGTGTGGTGAGACATAGGCTAGGAGGGGTGAGAGGTCATGGTTTCTGCCAAGAAAGGTTGCCGTAGAAGATGAACAGGGCTCATCGGAAGGGAGGAAGGTGAGAAGGTTCTATAGAAAACCAGAGATAGAGAGAGAGGGAGATAGAGAGACGATTGAGCGAAGAAATGAAATGAGAGGGGGGTAGTAACTAGGGGGTTATTAATGGAAGGGGGAGATCTGGACCGTTGATCAAATTTGATCAACTGTCAAGATTGGTTTTGAGTTGGGCCGGGTAGATAGGATATGTAACGACCCGGTCGGTCATTTTGAGAGTTAGCGCACCGATCCCCTAATAACTACGTCTCCCATCTCTATTTATGTTATTTAAACTTTTCGGAGCGTTGAATGGTATCCGGAGTAATTTTGGACACTTAGTCCTTAAATGTGGATTTTTTTTCCTTTTGAAATCAGGCCGCAGCTAGAACTGTGTGAAGATGGATCCGGAATGGAATTTTGTCGACTCCGTTTTCTAGGTTGGTTGTAGATTTAGGCTTGAATTGGCTAAAGTTAGAATTTCGACGATTTCAAGCGATAGGTGAGGTTTTGATATCGGACTCGCAATGGAATTCTGAAAGCGACAGTAGGTCCGTAATGTCATTTATGATCTTTGTGCAACATTTGAGGTCATTCGGATGAGTTTAGACGTGTTTCGGCATCGGATGTGAATTCTAGAAATTTCATAAGTTCTTAGGCTTGAATCTATGCACATTTGATGATTTTGATGTTATGAGATGTGTTTATAAGGCTCGACCAAGTTTGAATGAGGTATTGAGGTTGGTTAATGGTTTTGGTTGAGGTCCCGGGGGCCTCGAGTGTGTTTCGGATGCCCAAACGGGCATGTTTTGGCCTAAGTCTTTTTCTGGTTTTGCTGGTTTTACAGCAACATTTATTTGTTCTCCGCGATCGCAAGAGCAAGTCCGCGATTGTGCAGAGTTAAATGGAGGCTGTCAGAAAATATTCTCCGCGATCGCAAAACTCCAATCGCGATCACGGTGTATTGGGAATTTGGCCTCCGCGATCGCATGTCTTTGGTCGCGATCGCATAGTAGATCTTAGGTCTGAGGAAAGGGTCAACGTTTGTTCTCCGCGGTCGCATGGCCCCTAACGTGATCGCATAGCTATGGGAGTAGGAGGTCCGCGATTGTAGACCTTTAATCGCAATCGCACTGAAGGAAATTTAGGCGCGTGGCAGATACTCTTTGCGATCGCGACTATGTGTCCGCGATCGCATAGAAGAAATCACTAGGCAGTCTTTTAAAAACCCAATTCCGAGGGTTTATGCTATTTTCACCATTTTTTATTTTGAGAGCTCGGGAGAGGGGATTTTTGAGGACCTTTGCACCTGGGTGATTTGGGTAAGTGATTCCTAACCTATTTAGATCAAATTCCAATCTTAAATTCAACCTTAAATTTCGAAATTTGTGGGTAGAAAATGGGAAAAATGGGAAGAACTTCATAGACCAAATTATTAAATTTTGATTGGGTGTATGACCTCCGATTTGAGAGTTTCTTATATGGTTAGACTCGTGAGTGAACGGGTGTCCGAAAAATATAATTTTTTCCCGATTCCGAGACGTGGGCCCGGGGGACTTTTTGGGAAAATTTCCTAATTTTGCGTATTAGCTTCGAATTAACTAGCTATTTTGTTCCCCTGAAGTGGTATTTACATTATGCAATCGAATTGAATAGATTTGGGCCACTAGGAGTCGGATACTCGTGGCAAGAGCGTGGTATCGAGTTGATTAGCGCAGTCGAGGTAAGTTGCTTGCCTAACTCTGTGTTGGGGATTTCCCTTAGGCATTTTTATACTGATTTTACTATGTGGACACCGTGTACGTGAGGTGACGAGTGTGTACATGGGTCATGGTTGCTAAATTCCCGTTTTTTCTCCTATGTTATAATTCATTTCATTCATATATTACTGCGTCATGTTATAACTGATTAATTAGCATAGGAATGAGCATGCCTACCTGTTTTCATTGAATTCCCCGTATTTGCTACTATTTGCTCCATGCTTAGATAGTTTTACCTTATTCTTGCCTATTGTTATCTTGAATTGTTTAATTACGCCGTATCCGATAGCATTCCGCATCTCATATTTAAATTTGGACTACGAACCGAGATCCGAGAGCTTTCCCCTTGTACTGCACTGCATATTTAAATTGGGACTACGGACTGAGATCCGGGAGCTTTCCCCCCAGTACTGCATAGCATATTTAAATTGGGACTACGGACTAAGATCCGGGAGATTTTCCCCTGTACTACATTGCATATTTGCTGTTGCGATATATGTTGTGCTGAGCCAAGGGCTTTTCTTTATTATTTCTTCCAGTTTTCTTTTAAACTTTGCTCATTTTAGCTATTTATATGTCATTGTTCAAACTTATAACTGTCTTATTTTCAAACTCAGTAGAGCCTTGACCTGAACTCGTCACTACTTTACTGGGGTTAGGATTGGCACTTACGGAGTGCCGAATGTGGAGTACTCACGCCCTTTCCTGTGTATGTTTTCACCATGTGCAGATCCAGGTACCGGTACGCAGAGTTTTAGCTAGGAGTACTACAACACTTGCTTAGGAGACCGCGAGGTAATTCTTCCGCGTCCGTAGAATCTCACGTGTCCCCATCTATTCTACTATAGGCATAGGAGATAGACATATACACAATTTCCTTATTCCGTTGTATAGAGCTATAGTTTTATAAAGCTTGTGACTTGGTGATATTCCGGGTTTTGGGAGAGTGAAAGTTTTAAATGCTGAGCGACTTAAGTTTTATAGTTATTGCTACATCTTTACTGTTTATTTCTGTGTTGTCTTATTTTTCCGCATATTTTAGGCTTACCTAGTCATAGGGACTAGGTGTCATCACGAGCGCGTTCATAGGGCTAATTCGGGTCGTAACAAGTTGGTATTAGAGCATCTAGGTTCATATGAGTCTTAAGTCTCGCGGATCGGTGCCGAGACGTCTGTATCTATCTTCGAGAGGCTGTGTAACTGTTAAGAACAATCATATTCTTTGGAACTCCTTATCGTGCTAGTTACTGTTATCAAAATTCTTAAACTTTATTCTATTTCTGCTTACAGATGGTTTGTACTCGTACCGGACGTACTGATAACCAGGCACCCGAGCCCCAAGCCAGAGCCGTCACAGGCAGGGGATGGGGCTGAGGACGAGCACGCGGTGCAGCCCGAGCACCGGCGATAGCAGAGGCAGAGGATCCCCCAGCAGCCACAGTTGGAGGGGCACAGGAGGTCCCTACTATTACTCCAGCCCTCCAGGAGACATTGGCTTAGTTTTTGAGTGCCTTCAGTACTGTGTCTCAGGCGGGATTACTCCCGATAGCCTCAGCTACATCCCAGGATGGGGGAGGGACATAGACTCCCGCAGCCCGTACTCCTGAGAAGAGGGTTCATATTGGGCAGGTTCCAGAGTATATTCCTATTCCCCCAGCAGCTCCAGCTCAGCATGAGACTAGGATAGTTGTTCCTGATACAGAGCAGCTCCGATTTGAGAGGTACAAGAAGTACTACCCACCTGAGTTCGGCGGACTAGCTTCGGATGACGCCTTGGGTTTTCTTGAGGGGTGTCATCCTATTATCCGCAAGTTGTAATGTACCTTACGGATGGTGGAATTCATTGAATGATGGAGTTGTACTGGTAAGTGTAGAGTGTGCAATGTATGAGTGTGATTGTTTCTTCAATGTGTGGATTACTTTCCTAGTATGTAGATTGCAGGCTGGGTCAGGTCGTTCTGTTTACTTGGTTAGTGTAATTGAAATTGCGTAGAGTAAATGATGTTCGAGAATGGTTCAGACGGATTCAAGGTTATATGTAGCGATCGAGGATCTTCAAGGTGAGAGAAGGGCTAGAACTGAGATTTACGGGGAAGGTGTCAAGGCTTGTGATGTATTTGCATTATCATGGATTCTATCCATCAATATCAAGAAAGTGAAGGTAATGACTTTAAATTCGCAGGAAGTCTCTTCAAGGAAAGTATTTCTAATCTGGTGCATTTGGGGATGATTAGGGGAGTATTCAGCGGCTTATGAGCCTTATACAATATATTTTTATGCTCGGGATTCGTGCGGTGAGTCGTGAGTGAGAATTGCGTTATTATGGAAAGAAGAAGTATCAATTCGAAGGTAATTCAGAAGAAACTTTGATAAATAGGACAACTTGGTAGTACGTCGAATCGGCATGATAAGGTATATGGTTTGTTCTTTGGGTGTTTATAAGGTAATGAGTTTTTATAGGTGTTTCTTAGCAATTCTCTTGGGATTTGGTGGCATGCGTAGCGTAGTTGAGTTAGAAAGAATCAGTCTTGCCGGTTTGATGTTGTACAAAGGTGATTTAGAGAATCCTTGATGGTTTTTACCACGGTTAGATATATATATATTTTCTATTGGCGTGAGGGCCATGTGATATATAATGATTTTGCTTCTGAAAGGGATAAATGGAAAGTTTTTGGCTAGTTGGGTACGTAGTTGTTTGTGGCTCGGAAGGGAGCATGAAGTTCTCATATTTATCATAGGATTGCATGGCGTATGCGGTATTTTGTGTATAGTGGAGAGTGGCATATGTGAGGTCACAGTTCAGTTTTGGAATGAAGGTCAGAACTAGCAGTTTCAGATGATTAGGTAAATGATACCACTATTGGGTGGTTGGATGAGAGTATACATTCATAAAAGACAATGTGTATGGCAATGTGTTTGAATAAGGATGCTTCATTGGTGTTACGACGCTCTCTTGTTGGATCGACTGCTGGTATTCAAGGTTTCTTGGTGACACAAAGGAATTATGGGGGTATCCCTCGGAGAATGATGAAGTATTAGGGGCGTGTTATATGTTTGAGTGGTAGAAATGGGATCAGATATGGTAATTGGTGCGCCTCATGGGTTTTGAGACTGGGAGTTTTCATGAACAGATTATTTTTGTAGTTGTGAACTACGAGGATGCGAGCAAAGCTAGTCAGGTGTTAGTATATGTCATGATTCAGTCATTATGAACCTTTGGAGAGTTATCTGCCTGTTGTGGATGACCAGAGTTGATCTAGAATATAATTATTGGTAGGCCAGTATGGGTGTGTGTTCTATCGGGGCTCTATAGCGAGAATTGAGTAAGGTAAGTAATTGGGTGTTGTAGCATTGAGACGTGTTCGTTATGTTCTTTATGGTTCGGGTGGCATGGTATCGTCCGATTTCCCCGTGGTTATGGAAATGC
>ML283677.1:54473-72883 GCA_005239495.1 Nicotiana undulata | reverse complement strand
CATCGCCCGAATGGGTTTGCCATTTACCCTCAGTTCAACGAACATCAAGGTCCTCTCTTGCTTGGGATGAGTCCTTTTATTCGTCTTCTTGGCCCCCTTCTTGGTGACTGGGCGGGGATCCTTCTTCTTGCGGATACCAGCACTGGTTCCCGCTAATACTTGAGAAACAGAACCCACAATGGCGTTGAACGCACCGAGTGCTTCGGTCTGTTCATCCTCATCTGCTTCATCATCTGTCCCATCATCATAATCTTGATGGGCATTCATCTGTNGGTGGCTTTCTTCCCCGGTCATTGCTGTTTGATGCAGCACTGTTGCTGCCTGAGGAGGGAGCCTTAGCTTTGCCTCCACTCCGGTCTCCCCCACTTCTGCTAGGGCCACCATTGGTAGGTTGGCCTCCTTTGTAACCCGCTCGGACAGGCGGTTGCGGCCTATCCTTCCGAGTCTCCATCTGGTAGTCCCCGAGGCATTCCGCTGCTTGGATTGCCTTGGGAAGGGTGTCCACCCTTTGTCTTTGCAGCTCCATGCGGGCATAAGGTTTCAACCCTTCCAGGAAAGTGAAGAGCTCGTCCTTGTCCCCCATGTCGCGAATGTTCAGCATAAGTGCAGAGAATTCTCGCACGTAGTCCCGCACTGATTTGGTCTGGCGGAGCTCCCGTAGTTTCCTTCTTGCATTGTACTCAACATTTTCGGGAAAGAGCTGTAGGCGTATGGCAGCCTTCAGCTCCCCCCATGTCTCCAGAGCATCTTCACCGGCCTGGATGGCTTCGTACTTTACTCGCCACCAGAGCTTAGCATCGCCCTGAAGATACATGGCAGCAGTGGCTACCTTCTTGGCTTCTTCTAGGCCTCCCACGACATCGAAATACTGTTCGATGTCGAAAATGAAATTTTCCACTTCTTTGGCATTCCTAGCCCCACTGTATGCCTTTGGCTCAGGAATTTTCAGCTTCTGTGCCGAGGGAGCGGGGTTCACAGTGCCCCCTGATTTGATTTCCACCGCCTCGAAGCAAGCCTTGTAGAGCAGCATTGACAACGTTGAGCTGGTTTGTCAAGTTATCGATAGTTTGCTGCATGGCAGTCATCCCGTCTGCGTCTTGTGCCCTGTGGGCTAAATTCTCGGCGCGCTCCTGTTGGAGGCCCTCGAATTTATAAAAAAATTTGGCTGCCTCAGTAGCTGCCGTTTTCCGGTCTCCCTCAGAGTCGCGGCTCATGTTTCCGATGTCAACTTCGGCCTGGGCCATCCTGCGGTCCAGGTCATCCAACCTTTGAAGTAGGTCGGTTTTCATATCCGGCACCGTATCTACAATGGATCGTAGTACGTCAACTGTCTCCTCAAGGGCCGCAATGAGGTCCCCATGATTCACCATGGTCAGAAATGGTGGTGATGCTAGTACGTTCCCTTGTCCGATGTCGAGCCTAGGCTCTGATACCAACTGTTACGCGGTGCCTTCCTGAGATTTTTTGGAAGGGCGACGTAAGGCTAAACAACCGATGTCAGGGTGGTTGTTGTCTGCCAAATGAGGTCCCCGCCACTCACTAGACTAGATTGTCAGTGCCGTGTGGGAAAACCAATGCCAACAATTGAGAGAACAGTAATGAGATTTGAAATGATGAAAGCTGGATTGCAATAATGAAAGCTATTACAAAATGAAGGCAACGCGGTGTCGAGGGTGGAGACACCAGTACAGGGATTTGCTTGCTAGAAAGTTTTGAATGCTTGATACCCCCTAATAATGCTTAAAAAAAATAAACCAACATTACATGAGTAGACTAAACTACGCTAGAGAACATAATGAAAGTACATGAAATAAAGCTACTTTATATTTACAGAGAAAATGACTTAGTTTTCTACAAAGGTAGAAACAGGTCCGTTGGCAGCAACTTTGTCTCAGGCATCACGATCTGCGCGCGCGGCGCTGTTGGCAGCTGCTTGCGGCTGGGCGCTAGCGAGGGAAATTGGTGGGGCGACAGAGGCACCTGCGCGCTTGTCACTTGGAGCGGCCAAGACCACGGGGCCGTCCGTGGCGCTAGGCGTTGGGAGGCTTGCTAGGACGCCATGGGGCGTGTCCAAGGGGTCATGGGGCATGGATGGAAAGCCGCCCATGACAGGGAGCACGATCATCGATCTTGGGTTCATTCTCCATTTATTTTTATTTTTCCTTTTTCTTTATAAAAATAATTTTGCAAATCTACGTAATTGTTTATTAAAAAACGGTCAATGGGAGAATTTTTTTTTTAATTGCCAAGTGTAATAAATAAATAAAATAACTGCCAAATGTTGGAGGTAATATACATTAATTTTAAATCGCAGGTTAAAAGTTTTACCAAATCTGAGTATGTAGTTTATTAAAGAACGGCCAACGAAAAAAGTAGGAGAAATTTTAGCGGTGTCAATTCATCTTTTCTCAGATTGTTCTTATTTGCCATAGGTCTTCTTTTAGTGGGAATTTTTTTCGGAAAATTGACATAGGATAACAACATATAAGAGGAATTCTCAAATTATTGCCCTTAAAATTATGTTGGCAAAGACATCCCCAGAAAAATTGGCATTTTATAGTCAAATCTCAAAAAAACAATCTCCTATTTATTCTTTCTCTACTATTGTTAGAATCCGCGCGATACGCGGATAATTTAACAGAATATTAATCTTATAAAGTTATGATCTAATATATTAAATTATTTTAATAAATATTAGTTATTATTTTATTATTTCAGGTAGTGTACTAAAATATAACAAAATCTATACGAAACAAAAGAATACACATTAAATACTAATTAAATAAATTATTTGTTCCTTATTACTCTATATTATTATTAAATTATCAAGTACTTAGTACTTAATTATTTACTTCTTTTTTATATATATAAAATATGATAGATATTTATATAGACTATTATATTAGGAAGAAATTACTCTCCAATTTGAATTGAAAGTTTTGTATTTCCTTATTTTCGATTTTTTTATTTTAAAATAATTTTAAAACTCCAACTTGAAACTACTCCCTAATTTGAATTGGTAGTTATATATATGGAAGAAACTACTCCCCAATTTGAATTGAAAGTTTTATTTTTATTTTTAAATAATATTAAAACTCCAACTTGAAACAACTCCCCAATGTGAACGGGTAGGTTTTTAACTAAATATTTTCGTTTTTTATAGGTAATTTTACTTTTTCTTATTTTTTATTTTAAAACTTCAACTTGAAACTACTCCCCAATTTGAATGGGCACTTTTTTTGTCTATATATTTTTGTTTTTTTTATTATAGCTAATTATAAGATATTAATATTTATTAATTCAAATAGAGTAACCAGCCAATTAATTCAAAATTTTAAATTCAAAAGGATTTTTAGTTAGAAAGGTAGTTTGTTTTGTCCTAATGACACTTGACATTTTGTGATTATGTCATTTGTCTTAATATTGTGCTCTTGCCTCTCCTTTTATTATATATAGATAATCCCTCTCTGTATCTTTTCCATTTCCCTCTCCCTTTCTATCTTATATTTCTTCTTCTATGTCTCCTCTTACTCTCCCATGGTTTAGCAAAAATTATTGCAAATTATACACAAAAATCAGTGGAATAAATAGATAAGGTTGATCTCACATCAGAGACAATCAGAAGCAAAAACTAAGAGAGAAAATAGGAAAAAATAGAGTTCAGCTTTATTTTTCTTCTCTTTTTTTGGTTGGATTGAACGAGTGAGTGTGATTGAAATTGATTAAGACGAGGCTATATACAAAATTTGAGCAAGATTAGAAGTGATTTAGACCTGTTTTCAAGTAAATAATTAAACCTAAAAATTCAACTGCGACATGTATATATCACGTTGTATATCGTGTACATCAGAGTATATCACACACATATTTTTATGATGTTTGTGTATGTCGCATTGTATACAGTGTATATAACACGCACGTTTTATGGACGTATGTGTATAGCGTATTGTTTATCGTGTATATAACACGGATTTTTATGGATATACATGAGATACTACTGATGTACATGGGGATATATACGGGATATAATGCGGGTTACATAAGTGAAGTCATCTTGAAACTTGAGTTCTCAATCTGAAATGTGTTATATAAAGAAGAAAAATAACATTTTGATATACTTTTTAATATACACACTATTATTATATTATACATTGTGATATATAAATAATATAATTATTACAATGTTATATATATTTGGATATATAGATTAAAAAATTAGAATTTATTTTAAAAACAATCTAGGAGATCTTTCAGATACTATTGGAGGAAATGGAACCTAATAATTAGGATAATGGTTGTTATGAGAGAAGGGAGAGAGGGTTTTACATATTTTTGCTACTTTTAAGAAAAATAATTCTCATGGAACTTACTTTTAGGTTGATATAGACCACTTGAAGAGAAAGAATAACTTTAGGCTACTATATGCCACATACTAAAACATTGATTTTTTATGTTGTTGGACCTAGTTGTTATGCCATGCCAAATTCCCAGAAATTTTAGTGGTGATTACTCGTCTTATTTGGTCATAGGTCTTCTTTTCAACGAAAAGAGTATTGAGTCATTTCTTTTCAAGAATTTTTTTGTAATTGCCAAGTGTATTAAATAAATAAAATATCTGCCAAACGTTTGGAGGTTGTTTACACGTCTTTTGAACTCGGAGATTTAAATGAATTGTAATAGTTGCTACAGTTCGTTCTGTAACACTTAAAGAACAGTTTATATAAAATTGAAATTACTAGAGCAACTACTTAAACAGTTGAGGCTATGGGTGGACGTTCGGTACTTCGGTATGGTATTTATGAATTACGGTTCGGTACATCCGCATTCGGTTTATCAATTATGCATATTAAATACCGTATCAAATAGTTCGATACGGTTCAGTATTTTCTTATTTGATTCGGTGCGGTTTCGATTTCGACTTCCTTCTCAGTACATCTCTGAAGATCAACCACCTTTGTCTATTGCCATTTCCCACGTTCCTACTGCTGTTTCCGTTGTACGTTGTGTGGGTGGAAGAGAGTTTTCAAAATAAAATTAAAGCAGACTTGAACCAAGTTAACCCAAGCTATAACGACAAGTCACTTGATAACAACATGTTTCTTTGTAATCTAGTAGTTAATTACAAAAGTTCACGAGCAATTCCTAAGGGTAAGGGTAAGGGATTAGGGAATTAGGGGTTTTGGACTTTTGGTGGTGGGCTTAAGGTTATTGGGCTAAAAAATAAAAATAAAATTGGGCTCGGACTAAACTATTTTGGTTTTTCGGTATACTAAAATATCAAAAATCCGATATCGTATACCGTTTCGAACTACCGGAATACCATAATTTTTGTACCGAAATAAATCAAAATACCAAAAAAAATCAAAACCGAAAAAATCCAAATTAATTCGGTTCGGTTCGGAATTCGGTTTTTCGGATTTTATGCCACCCCTAGTTGAGGCTACGAGGAACAAAAAAATTCATATAAGTCTTAGCAAGTACTTTAGGAATACGGAAAAAATTAATTTTCCTATAATTTATACATAATTGTTAATCCCACTTTCAGAAACAGAAATATTGCATAGCAGAACTTTAAAATTATGTGAAAGTTGAATATTTTACCTTTGAATCCTGTAAAATCAATTATTTGGAATATATATTTCATGCTTGAAACGATCCAAGATTTTCCACATTCGAACGACTCTAACTTTGAGGTTCCATTGTATCGAGTTGCTTGAAATTTGTCTAATTTCATGAACTGGTGTAGCTATATTTGGAAAGTTGTTGCAGTAATCAGATTGGTTCAATGAGCAGATAAAATTGGGATTTGACAAGAAATTTGAAATAAGAAATCGCATAAATCAGTTAATTATGGAGTTGTAGATAAAATAGAAATTTGGCGAAATGGCCTCCTGGCCACTTGAACTTACATCGTTTTTAAAAACCGATACACTAACTTACAAGTTTCCCATTTGAACACTCAAACTAGTGATACCCTTGACTAATAAACACGTTGACCATTGACCCTCCGCGCGTGTATCACAATTCTGCTAACGTGTCCATCCGGTCAGCTAATGTGTCCGCCCAATCATCTAATGTGTCTGCCCAGTCAACACTCAGCCAATTAAAACCTTCAAGTGTGGTTCAGCTTGAGCTGTTCGTTCCTCCGTCGTCATTGATTCAACAATGCTTCCACTGAAATATTCCTTCTCCTCCGACTGTAAATTCCCAAATCGTGGATTCTCCGACATGTACTTGATCTCTTCCACCTCATTTACCTCCGAATTCTTCGCCGCCACTTTGCACAACACCCCTTTATGAAAACTAGCACTATTACTACTGCTACTCTTCCTAGCCACTACCACTGTGCTCGGCGGCAACGGCGGAGGTTGCTTCACAATCGTTGGCTCAGTCTTTCCCCTAAACGACACTGAGCCTCCGCAGGAGATGAGTTGAAAGAGGACCGAGTTTCGACTCAGTAATGACTCGGAGGCAACTGGGTCACCATCTTCGAACCTCTTGGACGTGTTGGTAATTTCATTATTAATGGGCTTGTCTGAAAGTGAAGAGGATATTGCTGAAAGAGGAGATAACGAGTTGGTGTGAGTTAACTCGGTAGGATTTTTCGGAGTAATTGGTTGGATTAACTCGTTTTGATCATCAGTGCAAACACCTCTAGAGCATGTGGAATTGGGTGTAGTTGAGCTAGTATAACTTGATTTCTCTTCATATTCTTCTTCAATATTTTCGTCTGGGTAATGAACGTTGTTCTGAACAATTTCAGGCTCTGTATGTCGTTTTGAAGCCACTAATTTGCGTTTTGGCAGGAAGTTTGACTCTTGAATTTGTGGGCAAGTGTTTCTCATTTGTGGGGACTCTGTTATATGAAGTTGCTGAAATTTTTCTGAACGACAAATTCGTTTTTAGAATATAACCAAAAAAAAGAAAAAGAACTAAAGGCATTGTAAAAGAAAGTTTCATGAATTTCAGTTACGTGTATTATCGTAACAATTTTTGGAAATGTCCACAATAATAGGACCCATTTTTTACCATTGGGCGTCTGGGAGGGGGTTCTCACGCTCCTAAAAGGCGTGAGACCCACGCACATAGCTGACTAGGAAAAACTGACGCCACATGGGATGGGTCAATGGTCAAACGTGTTTATTAGTCAAGGGTATCACTAGTTTGAGTGTTCAAATGGGAAACCTGTAAGTTAGTATATCGGCTTTCAAAAGTGATGTAAGTTCAAGTGGCCAGGAAACCATTCCGCCTAGAAATTTTTATTGGAAGCCCGTGTTTGGGAGCACGATAAGTTGTCGTAGGGTTCATCCTTCGGCTGTTCTTTTCCTTTTTCTTTATAAAAATAATTTTGCAAATTTGAGTATGTAGTTATTTATTAAAAACTCGGCCAATAGAAAAAGTAGGAGACATTTTAGTGGAGTCGGTTCTTGTTTCAGATATTGTTCTTATTCGGTCATAGGTCTTCTCTTAGTGTGAGAAATCTTAGTGGTGATTATCCATCTTATTTGGTGGTAGGTTGTGATGACCCGATATGTCATTTTATGTTTTAGAACCAATTATGTGTCTTGAGTATTAAATACCTTATTTTAGCCTTCCTCGATTTGCGTGCGCAATCTAGGCGTCTTTCCAGAAAGCTTTTATGTTAAAAACCGAGTAAAATATGAAATTGTTGCCTTAAATTCCATTTGAGTTGACTTCGGTCATTTTTTGAGCAAACGGATCCGAATTTATGTTTTGACGGTCCCGGTGGGCCCGTATCATGATTTGAGACTTGTGTGTATGCCTAGAATTGAATTTGGAAGTCCCTAGCCCGAGTTATCGCACTTTGTAGAAATTTGAAAGTTAAAGGGTTAATGATTTTGAAATGTTTGATCAAGGTTTGACTTTTTGGATATCGGGTTCGTATTTTGGTTCCGAAACCCGGTATAGATTTAACACAATATTTATGACTTGTCTGTCAAATTTGGTGAAAAATGGAGTTGGTTTGACGTGATTCGGATGTCCAGTTGTGAAGATAGAAGTTTCAAAGTTTTCTTGAAAATTTCGTTTGATTTGGTGTTTAATTCGTAGTTCTAGGTGTTATTTTGATGATTTGATCGCGCGAGCAAGTTCAGATGATGTTTGTAGACTTGTGTGCATAGTTAGTTTAGAGCCCCGAGGCTTGGGTGAGTTTCGGATGGGCTACATAGTGAAATTGGACTTAGAAAATGTTGTTGGTGTTTCAGTTCTGGTGCAGGCCGTTGTTCTCACATTTACGAGATTAGGCATCGCATTTGCGACATATGATGGGTTCGCATTTGTGAGCTAATCGTCGTTTTTGGGAAGAGTACCTGGGCCACCATATACTCGCATTTGCGAGGCTAGAGTTCGCATTTGCGAACTTGTCCATTCCGCTTTTGCGAAGGCAGAGTCGCATTTGCGACTCAACACTGTTTTGAGAATCTTCGCATTTGTGAAGGGAGGGCCGTATTTGCAAGGGTTGCAATTGCGATTGCGGCCTCTTTCTCGCAAATGCGATGTTCGCAATTGCGAACATGATCGCATTTGCGATATCTGCAGGTGGGTAAAACTTGACTTAGACTGGAATTTTTGTTCATTCTTCAAATTTTCAAAACAAGAAACCCTAGAGGCGATTTCTCAAAGAACCTTTATTCCCCAAAGTTTTGGTAAGTGATTCTAAACTAGTTTCTTTTAATCTTTCACTACATTTCCTAATATTTCAACCTAAAATCTTGTGGTTTCATGGTGGAAATTGGTGGTTTTAGGTAGAGTTAGGGATTTTTGTAAATTGGGGATTTAGACCTCAAATTGAGGTTGGATTAAAAAACAATAATCGGGCTCTGGTGAATAGGTAATCGGGTTTTCGTCCGAACATCGGGATTGGACCAAGCGAGCCCGGGGGTTGACTTTTGTTGAATTTTTCAATAATGACCTAAATTGAATTCTTTGTAATCATGGGTAGTTCCTAAGGCTTAATTTGAATCGTTTGGTTGGTAAATTGCTAGATTCTATTGGTTTAGAGGCTTGTTTAGAGGCAAAGCTGTGATTGAGCTTTGAGTGGACCTTTTGGAGCGAGGTACGTGTCGTGATTAACCTTCACTTGAGGGACTAGGATTTGTTTGTCTATTTTCTATATGTTTAGAAGCTGGGTACAATGTATATGTGAGGTGACGAGTACTTATGCGTTGTTGTCGAGTTAAAGTATGCGAGTGGGGCTTGTGCCTTGTAGTTTATTGCTTACTTTGATCTATTATCCATGCTTAGACTAGTGACTTGCTAAATTGATAGTTCTTGTTATGATTACGAGCTTTTGTGAAAATTGAGTATTGATTCCAAAGTTGAGATTGGTATTGTGGAACCATTGTTGAAGTAAAGCTTGTTATTGTTGATTCTATCTCTCTGCTTTATATTTGTTCATTGTAATATGGTAAGGGTGAGTGTTAAAGCACGAAGGGTGATGTCGTGCCATACTGTGAGTGTTAAAGCACGGAGGGTGATGTCGTGCCATATTGTGAGTGATAATGCACGAAGGGTGATGTCGTACTATATTGTGAGTGTTAATGCACGAAGGGTGATGTCGTGCCATGTTATGAGAGTTAATGCACGAAGGGTGATCCCGTTCCATATCTATTGATTCATATTGTGAGGTTGAGAGTAAAAGCAAGAAGGGTGATGCCGTGTAGTATTGTTGTTTCATTGTGAGGTTAAGAGTAAAAGCACGAGGGTGATGCTGTACAATTTTCTTTATTGTGTTTACTTATTTTCACTGATTGAAGGCTTATTGAATGTTCTGGTTATCATTTCCGACGTATCTCTTATATCTTGTACCCCTTTAGCATGTCCCCCTCCCAATAGTACATGTTTAGTTGTTACTACTTGTTATTTTGTATATACACTTGTATCTGCACATGTTTATTATGTGGGTGTCTGTCGTAGACTCGTCACTACTTCGTTGAGGTTAGGCTCAACACTTACGAGTATATGGGTGTCGATTGTACTCATTCTACACTCTGCACTTTTTGTGCAGATTAGCAGATCGTGTGGTTAGCAGCTGGACTTGCTTGTTAAGAGACCCAAGGTAGATCTGCTGGCGTCTGCAGATCCTAGTCTCTTCCTAGTTTCTTTATTTTACTGTTTCCTTTCTTTCAGAACATTTGTATTTTCTTTCAGACTTTGTTTGTAGTAAATCTTAGAAGCTCGTGAGTTGTGACTCTAGATCCTAAATGTATTAGATATTATGCGTTTTATGTTATTCCGCAAATCAGTTTTAGCTTCTATTTAGCTTAATTGTTCTAGTTAATTGAAATTGATTAAAGTTGGCATTAAGAACCCCTAACGTTGGCTTGCCTAGCAAGTGAAATGATAGGCGTCATCGCGGTCCCGAATATGGGAATTCCGGGTCGTGACAAGTTGGTATTAGAACACTAGGTTGCCTAGGTCTCACAATTCACGAGCAGACTTAGTAGAGTCTGGAGGATCGGTACGTAGACGTATGTACTTATCTTCCATAGGCTATGAAGTTTAAGAATGAATTTCACTTCTATTCTTCTGTGTCGTGCAATTTTGTTCTCTCATTGCTAATTGAACTCTTCTACTCTTGTTCTCTCGCAGATGGCGAGAACACGTACTTCATCTTCAGCCGAGCAGCAACCAAATCCCCTAGTGGCAGCTGATTCCATGGCTCCAGCCGTCTCTCAGGCTAGAGGGAGAGCACAGATTCCTGCTACTTACACTCCAGTGCAGATGGCTCCCCAGTATCAGACTCCAACAGCTCAACCAGTCGGAGTAGTTCAGTCGGTTGCTGCGGCACAGGCCGGTGATGGGTTAGCTATGTATTCTAAGGGCTTATTTAGATTGGACAAGTTCACTTAGCTCTTTCCAATTCACTTCAGTGGTGCACTTTCTGAGGATCCCCATGATTATCTTGACCGCTGCCATGAGGTTATGCGGAACATGGGGATAGTTGAGACCAATGGGGTTAATTTTTCTGTGTTTTAGATGACAGGTTCCGCTAAGAGATGGTGGAAGGATTTTGTATTGACCAGACCAGTTGGGTCACCTGCTATTACTTGGGCCAGTTCTCTCATATATTTCTTAAGAAGTTCCTTCATGTCACATTAACAGAGGGGAATCGTCGGCAATTCGAGCGTCCCAGCAGGGCAATATGTTTGTCACTCACTATGAGACCTGTTTTGTGGATTTGGCCCGTCATGATATTCTTATGCTTCCTACCGAAAGGGAGAGGGCGAGGGGGGTTATTGGGGACTTGCTCAGCCTACCAAGTTGCAGATGGCTAAGGATACTAGGAGTGAGATTTCTTTTCAGGCAGCTACCAATGTCGCCAGGGGAGTCGAGATGGTTCTTGCACAGGGAGGTCAGGGGTCTGACAAGAAACCTAGTCATTCCGGTGGGTTTAGCAGTGCCTCGTCTGGAGGTCAGGGGTCTGACAAGAGACCTCGTCATTCCGGTGGGTTTAGCAGTGCCTCGTCTGGAGGCAAGGGTACTTTTGGTAGAGGCCATCCTCCCAGGCCGTTTCATTCAGCACTCCAGGCATCTCACAGTGCTTCATGTGGTCGTGGCCCTCATATTCCCTATTCTGATGAGCTAGCCTATAGTGCACCACCAGCTCCTATTAGTGCACCTCGGCTCTAGAGTTTTCAGGGTGGTTACTCAGGTCGACATGACAAATTTTAGGGTCAGCAGTCACAGCATCTGAGGTCCTATTATACTTGCGATGAAGCACCAGGTGCTCGTCATTCCGAATCCGGCACCGGGTGCTTCACCGCCTGCTCAGCCTGCCAGAGGTAGGGGTCTGGCAGCCAGAGGTGGTGGTCAAGCCATTAGAGGAGGAGGCCATCCAACTAGGGGCCGTCTTAGAGATGTAGTTCAGAGTGGTGGGCCACAGCCCCGATGCTATGCTTTTCTAGCCAACCCTGAGGCTGAGTCATCTGATGTCGTTATCATATGTATTGTTTCAGTTTACAGTAGAGATGCTTCAGTTCTATTTTATTCGGGTTCTACTTACTCCTATGTGTCATCCTATTTTACTTCATATTTTGTTGTGCCTCTTGATTCATTGAGTAATCCTGTGTATGTGTCCACACCTGTGGGGGATGCTATTATTGTAGACCGCGTTTATCATTCTTGTGTGGTCACCATTGGAGTCTTGAGACTAGTTTAGATCTTCTAATCCTCGATATGGTAGATTTCGATATTAACTTAGGTATGGATTGGTTGTCACCTTATCACGCTATATTGGATTATCATGCTAAGACAGTGACCTTATCTTTGCCGGGGTTGCCTCAATTAAAGTGGAGAGATACTCTTAGCCATTCTACTAGCAGGGTTATCTCTTATATGAAGTCTCGGCGTATGGTCGAGAAGGGATGTCTAGCTTATTTGGCTTATGTCCGCGATTCTAGTGAGGAGGTTCCTTCCATGGATTCAGTACCAATTGTCCGTGTGTTTTCAGAAGTGTTTCCTACAGACCTGCCGGGGATTCCACCCGACAGGGACACTGATTTCTGTATTGATTTGGCTTCGAGCACTCAGCCCATCTCTATTCCGCCATACCGCATAGCCTGCCAGAGTTGAAAGCATTGAAGGAGTAGTTGCAAGATTTTCTTGATAGGGGATTCATTAGACCTAGTGTGTCGTCGTGGGGTACACCTGTGTTGTTCGTGAAGAAGAAGGATGGATCGATGAGGATGTGCACAGATTATTGGCAGTTGAACAGAGTCACCACCAAGAAGAAGTATCCATTGTCGAGGATTGATGACTTATTTGATCAGCTTCAGGGTTCCAACATATTTTCGAAGATTGATTTGAGGTCTGGCTACCATCAGTTGAATATTAGGGCATCTGATGTCCCTAAGACAGCTTTTCGGACTTAGTACGGGAATTATGAGTTTCTAGTGATGTCCTTTGGGTTGACAAATGCCCAACAACATTTATGGATCCGATGAACCAGGTGTTAAAGCCTTTATGGACTCCTTTGTAATTGTGTTTATTGATGATATCTTGATCTACTCCCGTAGTCGACAGGAGCACGAGCAACATCTTAGGATTGTACTTCAGACTCTGAGAGATAGCCAGTTATATGCTAAGTTTTCAAAGTGCGAGTTTTGGTTGGATTCTATAGCTTTCTTGGGGCACGTTGTATCAACAAAGGGTATTTAGGTAGACCCTAAGAAGATTGAGGCAGTTCAAAACTGGCCTAGGCCCACTTCAACCACGGAGATCAGGAGTTTCTTGGGTTTGGCGGGCTATTACCATCAATTAGTGGATGGGTTTTCATCTATAACAGCCCAGTTGACTAGGTTGACCCAGAAGGGTGCCCCGTTCAGGTGGTCAGACGAGTGTGAGGCGAGCTTTCAGAAGCTCAAGACTGCTTTGACTACGACATCGGTGTTGGTATTTCCCACATGTTTAGGATCTTATACGGTATATTGTGACGCATCCTGTGTTGGGCTTGGTGTTGTATTGATGAAGTATGGCAGGTGATTGCATATGTGTCGCGACAATTGAAGGTTCATGAGAAGAATTACCCTGTCCATGACTTAGAGTTGGCAGCCATTGTTCATGCGGTGAAGATTTGGAGGCATTATCTTTACGACGTGTCGTGTGATATTTTCACGGATCATCGGAGCCTTGAGTATTTGTTCAAGAAAAAGGATATCAATTTGAGGCAGAGGAGGTGGTTGGATCTATTGAAAGATTATGATATCACTTATTTGTATCACCTCAGGAAGGCCAATGTGGTGGTCGACACCTTGAGTAGAAAGACGACGAGTACGGGCAGCCTTGCGTACATTCCAGTTGGTGAGAGACCACTTGCATTAGATCAGGCTTTGGACAATTAGTTTGTGAGGCTGTATATTTTGGAGCCTAGCCATGTTCTAGCTTGCACACTCGCTCGGTCTTCCTTGTTTAGGCACATTAGAGATCGGCAGTATGACGACCCTCATTTATTGGTCCTTAAGGAGACAGTGCGGCACAGTGGTTCCAAGTAGGTTATTGTTGGAGATGATGGAGTTTTGAGGATGCGGGGTCGTGTTTGTGTGCCTAATATGGATGGACTTCGTGAGTTGATTCTTGAGAAGGCCCACAATTCTCGGTATTCTATTCATCTGGGCGTCGCCAAGATGTATCAAGACTTGAAGTAGCATTATTGGTGGAGAAGAATGAAGAAGGACATAGTTGCATATGTAGCTCGGTGTTTAAATTTTTAGTAGGTAAAGTGTGAGCATGAGAGACCTGGTGGTTTGCTCAGAAGTTAGAGATTCCTGAGTGGAAGTGGGAGCGTATCACTATGGATTTCGTTGTTGGACTCCCATGGACTCAGAGGAAGTTTGATGCAGTTTGGGTCATTGTGGACAGGCTGACCAAGTCAGCGCATTTCATTCTTGTGGCAGTTACCTATTCTTCAGAGCGGTTGGAAGTGATTTACATCCGCGAGATCGTCCGTCTTCAGGGTGTGCCCGTGTCTATCATTTCTGATCGAGGTACACAGTTCACCTTACACTTTTGGAGAGCAGTATAGTGTGAGTTGGGCACGCGGGTTGAGTTGAGCACAATATTTCATCCTCAGACGGACGGACAGTCCGAGCGCACTATTCAGATATTAGAGGATATGCTCCGCGCATGTGTTAAAGACTTCGAAGGATCGTGGGATCAGTTCTTTCCATCGGCGGAGTTTGCTTACAACAACAGCTACCAGTCGATCATCCATATGGCTCCCTATGAGTCATTATACGGAAGGCGGTGTCGATCGCCATTTAGATGGTTTGAGCCGGGGGAGGCTCGGTTGTTGGGTACAGATCTAGTACATGATGCCTTGGATAAGGTCAAGATTATTCAGGATTGACTTCACACAACTCAGTCCAGGCAGAAGAGTTATGCTGACCGTAGAGTTCGTGATGTTGCATTCATGGTCGGAGAGAGAGTGTTGCTCCTGGTATCACCCATGAAGGGTTTGATGGGTACGGAAAGAAGGGCAAGTTCAACCCTAGGTATATCAGAACTTTTGAGATTCTTCAGATATTGGGAGAGGTGGCTTACAGGCTTGCGTTTCCACTAGGGTTATCAGCAGTTCATATGGTGTTCTACGTGTCCATGCTCCGGAAGTATCACGGCGATCCGTCCCATGTATTAGATTTTAGCTCTGTCCAGTTGGACAAGGATTTGACTTACGAGGAGGAGCCGATAGCTATTCTAGCCTGGCAGGTTCGTCAGTTGAGGTCGAAGAGTTACCCTTCAGTTCGAGTGCAGTGGAGAGGTCAGCCCGTCGAAGCAGCTACTTGGGAGTTCGAGTCGGGCATGCGAAGTAAATATCCTCACCTTTTCACAAGTTCAGGTACTTTTCTATGTCCGTTTGAGGAAGAACGATTGTTTTAGAGGTGGACAATGTGATGATCTAATAGGTCATCTTATGTTTTAGAATCCAATTTTGTGTCATAAAGCCCTAAATACCTCATTTTAGCCTTCCTCAATTTGTGTGCGCAATTCGGGCATCTTTCCGGAGCTTTTAGGTTAAAACTGAGAAAATATGAAATTGTTGCCTTAAAATCCATTTCAGTTGACTTCGGTCAATGTTTTGAGCGAACATACCAAATTCGTATTTTGACGGTCCCGGTGGATTCGTATCGTGATTTGGGAATTGGGTGTTGTGATGACCCAAAGGGTCATCTTATGAATTAAGAGTCCATTCCAGGATCATTAGCCTTAAAAAGATAAATTTTAGTTATCTCGATTTGCGTGCGCAGTCCGGGCGTGAAACGAGAAAGCTTTTATGTGAAAATATGAGAAATAATAATTTTGGAATTTAAAATTTTTTTTAGTTGACTTTGGTCAACATTTTGAGCAAACTGACCTGAATCCGTGTTCCGACGACCCCGGGAGTTCCGTAGTAAAATATGGGACTTGGGCGTATGTCCGGAGTTGAATTCCGAGGTCTTTAGCTTTAGAAATCAATTTTTGAAGAAAATTGTTGTGCTGGATTTTTAATGAAATAAAGAAATGAACTTATGTTTGAACTCGTTGGTATCGGGCCCGTATTTGGTTCCGAAGCACGGTACAAGTTTGTTATGATATTTAAGTTCTATCTATGATATTTGGTAAGAATTGGAGTTGATTTGACGTGATTCGGATGTCCGGTTGAGAAATAGTGAAATTGAAGTGTTCTTGAGGAAAAATCATGAGTTTGATGTTAAATTCATAGTAATTGATGTTATTTGATGATTTGATTGCACGAGCAAGTTCGTACGATATTTTTAGACTCGCGTGCATGTTTAGTATGGAGATTTGAGGGCTCGTGTGAGTTTCGGATAGGTTGCAGAGTGATTAGAACTTAGAAATCACAGTTGGTGCATCTGGTGTTTGTCACCAGGGTTCTGATCTCGCAAACGCGAGATCAGGCTTCACAAATGCGAAGGCTGCAGGCCTCGGAAATGCGACAATATTGTCGCAAATGCGAAGAAGGCCTGGGAAGGCCATCCTCGCAAATGCGAGACTTACTTCGCAAATGCGAAGTATGTCCAGGAAGCCCAGAAGTCGCAAATGCGAAGGCAACAGTGATTTCGAAGGGTTCGCAATCGATCGCATTTGCGATAACCGCAGCCTGTTAAGTGGGATTTTAGATGGCATTTTCACCCATTTTTCAATCCTTAACAACTTTTAACAAGATTTCAACCTAGAATCTAGAGTTTTTATGGTAAAAATTGGGATTTTTGGGTAGAACTTAGGAATTTCAAATTTTGGGGATTTAGACCTCGAATTGAGGTCGGATTCCAAAACCAATTGTATATCCGAGCTCGAGTGAGAATGGGTAAACGGGTTTTGGTCCTAGCCTCGAGTTTAGACCAAGCGGGTACGGGGCCGATCTTTGTCTTTTGATAGGAAAACATAGGAAAACCATGATTTTTCATTAAAGTTAATGCCTTTAGCAATAATTAATGATATTGAACCAATTGTGATTAGATTCGAGCGGGTTAGAGGCAAATTCTAAAGGAAAAGTTGTGCTTGAGCAGTGAGTTGCTTGTGAAATTGAGGTAAGTGTTTGGTTTAACCTTGACTTGAGGGAATAGGAATCCCTAACTTAAATGCTATGTGAGATTGCATGTGTGTGGTGTATAGGTGAGGTGACAAGTATCTATGCACCACTAAATTATATGTTTAACATGATCCCTTCCCCGTTTTCAATTCACTATATTCCTGTCTTGATTATTTTCGTGATTTTGATGCCTCCATGTCTACTTGTTTTAGTCGACTTGTTGTTAAGTATTGTTTCATATATTTTGGAAGTGTTAGTTGTTCCCTTGGCTTCACTGTGCTACATAAAAGATTGAGCTGGTTGATAGTGTTTTATGATACATTCCGGTTGGTTTCATTGTGAAATGATAATTGATGAAGTTTAAGAATAGTACAACTTTCTGTTTACAATTGTTGAGACATAAATATTGTGAAAGGCTTTGACCTAAATTGTGAAGAAAAAATTTATAAATAAAGAGATGTGATTTTTTGGTGGGAGCGGCTTGCACGCCGTAACAAGGAGTGATAAGGGTGGACAAGTAGGATCGGGTTGCACGCCGCAACAGGAGAAATACGGGTGATATATAGAGGGAGGATCAATAAGGGTGGATAGGTGGGAGCGGTTTGCGCGCCGCAACAAGGAGCAATAAGGGAGGATATTCATGTTTTACTGTTTATATGATAAAGACTAGAAAACTCACTGTTTTATTCTATTTTTCCCATACTCTGCTTTTATCATTATCAAATTTGAAATAGTTTGGGATTTTCGTGGGGATTAGTTATAGCTGAGATCTGGAAAAGTTAACCGAGTTGTTTTATTAATTGTTGCAAGTTACTGTTTAATTTGTTATTATTCCCTTCTTGATTTATTATACATTGCATCCAGGTTATGTTATAAATGCCCCCCCGTAGCCTTGTCACTACTTCATCGAGGTTAGGCTCGGCACTCTGCACTTCTTGTGCAGATCCAGGTTCCGGCTAGACTTGAGTTATGGAGTAGTAGTTGAGCATTCGTACAGAGACACGAGGTAGATCTGCTGGCATCCGCCGATTCCTAGAGTCTTCTCTTTATTATTCAGACAAAAACATCCTTAAACATGTGAGAAATTCCTATCACTCTATTGCATTACAATGAAGTTGAGACGTCTTCTTCATTAAAGTATCAATCAAAAAGGGCCCTAACTCATAATTAAAGCCTATCATAAACAAATGCTTAAATCTTATACGAACACTGCACCTACTATGAAAAGGTTCAAGGGATTTATGCATTTTCATGCAAAAAGTTAAGAGGTGCAAACAAAAACCTCAGAAAAACAAAACATGCAATAGACTTAAAGAGTAAAACCAAAACTCGAAACAAAAGTCTTCAAATTGCATTAATA
>ML283677.1:0-54431 GCA_005239495.1 Nicotiana undulata | reverse complement strand
AAGCCTATCATAAACAAAGGCTTAAATCTTATACGAACACTGCACCTACTATGAAAAGGTTCAAGTGATTTATGCATTTTCATGCAAAAAGTTAAGAGGTGCAAACAAAAACCTCAGAAAAACAAAACATGCAATAGACTTAAAGAGTAAAACCAAAACTCGAAACAAAAGTCTTCAAATTGCATTAATACAAAATAGCGGCTAGTTAAAACTAAGTACTAACTAGTACTCAGCCGCATAATATTTACATTTTTAGTGCCCCTAAGTTGTCAGTTGGGGACTTTAGAGTTTCAAACTTACCCCCGATGGAGTTGGGGGTAACCACACCAATCCAAATAAAAAAAAGGGGGTAAAAAATCTTCATTCTTCAGGAGGAGGAGAGTTGACTTCTTCAGGAGGAACGACAGCTACTTGAGGAGAAGAGGCATGAACATCACGGGATTCATCATATGGAGAAAGTTCAAGACCCCGCTGGGTATTCTCCATGGCCTCTTTGGATTTAGCAATTTCAGCATCGAGGTCAAATCCCTCTTGGCTCATCTCCATTAATGTGTCATGGCGAGCACTCATGTACGCCCAACTCACATCAACGACAACCGCTTCTTCAAGGTCATTATAATCTTTTGACCACGCCTGGATATCAAGCTTCAATCCATCTTTCTCGGCTTCGCAGGTTCAAGGGCAACCCTCAAGGGTACAACTGACTCCTCCATAGTTCGGACTTTGGCTAAAGCTTCACGAAGTTCCTCTTGATTCCGGGAGAGAGTCTGTACAAGATCACCGAAGTATTCCTCCTTCTGCCCCAGCAGGTGCTTCAAATTCCTGATCTCCTCCGTGGCTTGCGACAACTGCTCAGCAAACGAGGATTCAAGAATACTCTTATTCTTATCAGCTTGGTTGGAAGAAGCTTTCTCTACTGCCAACTCCGTTGTTGTAATCCACAACTGCCTCCTCAAGGTATTCCTTTCCTCTTATAGAGCATCCATATCCACCCTTAAGCCATCATATTGTGCCTTCATATTGTCAAAATCAACCTAAAGATCCCGCAACTCTTTCAACTCATTCTCTGAATTTGAAACTCTCTTCATAAGCTCTAAGCCAATAAGATACATCTACAAAAAAGTTAAACAGTTAAATACGATAAAACTGTTTAAACATAGAAAGGTATACATATGTAAGAATAAACTACACTATACCTTCAAAGAAGTGTGCACCACTTCATTAGCCCACGTAAGAGTTGAATGGCTGGCGAGTTTGGCTTTCTCTTCAGAACCAATCAGAGGTTTGAGCCACACTTCAGGCTCGCCCGTCTTTTTAAAGAGACTCCCTTCGGTTGGAACCTCAATCAGAACCCTCCTCATCTCCCTGCTGGAAGAACCTACTTCCTTAAGGGAAGGCATGGAAGCAGGAACGGAGGGAGTAGCAATGGAGATAGACGGTCCAAGAATCGAGGGAACTACGGGCACAACAACAGGCAAGGATGAATAAGGAATTGAGGAAACAGAAATCACGGGTGGAAGAACGGCAGAAGCCGTAATAGCAAGAGGAGCAGGAACAACAGAGACACAGGGAACCGACGGAACTTCCACTCTCAAAGAGTCGGGAAAAACAGTTGCTAAGGGAACATCATCGGGGGAGAGATCAAAGCCTTCATGGAAAAGACGATCAGCAGGATCGCGAACTGGGGACTGAGAATCATCTCTAGACGAAGAGGGTCTAATTGACAACACGGAAGGAATGGACCTGGGGGCATACTCATCGTCCAAAATTACCCGCCTCCTTCGCGACCGGTGCACCAAAACACCCTCTCTTTCTTCTTCTTCTTCTTCTTCAGAATGGGGATCACTAACTTTCCTCTTTAAGGAAGAGGAACTGGCAAGGATATCCTGAACATGGGACAAAGACATCTTCGGGAGCGATGAACCAGACACCCCACGGGCAGAAAACCCTATCAAAAAAGGAAAAGTTAAACGAGAATAAAAACAAACTCAGGTAAGGCAGGAAGTAAGAAAAACTCCACTTACCATGGGTCTTTACAAGCCAACCATACTTCGTAGAGAAGTATTTCCAAGACCTTTCTTCAACAGGAGCGGCAGACAACATTTTTTCTACCCAATCACGAATATCGGATACATTCTCGACGGTAATCATGATTGCTGAAAAGGAAAAGAAAAATAGACGCGGTATTAGAAATACAATTCAAATCTAATGAAGAAAATAGATGTGAACCAAAAAGTACTTACGTGCACAGTTCCACTTCTCAGGGAAGGGAAGATTTATTTCACCCACTAAACCAGCAGTAGGGACAGCAACGTACCGAAGGTACCAACCTCTATCTTTATTGTTACCAGGGGTTACTAAAACTTTTTTACTCCGAGCAGCCAGAGTAAAAACCCCTTGACGAAATAAGACAGGAGAATACAAGTGAATAAGATGATGGAAGGTAAAGGGAACTGAAGCTAAGGAAGCCAAAACTCTCAAACACACGACTACTCGCCATACCAACGGACCAACTTCAGATTCTGCTTCAAGCCTCTCGAAACCGGGCTTGGAATGCCATAGAGGCCTTAAAATCGGACTTTCTCGATTTTTACCGTCTACAGATAGTCCCCGCGTTTCTTAGAGTGAAATGATAAGAAATGATTTTGAATTATTGTCTCTTCGATATCCCCCCTCACCCCTACCCCGTGACGTCAGCCACGTGAAGTCAACAATTGATGTAACAGAAAGGTTGTATAGAGATCATGTCAACACGATTCTCGAAAAGCCCATGAACCGCTATTGGCCGCCCTTTCAATTCCCCCAATATTCTTAGAGGGCCTCTATAAATATTTCAATCATTCACCTTTCATACTTTTACCCTTTACAACATCTTCAGAATCTCATCAACAATTTTCTGCTTTCATCCCTTTTCTACGTTTGTTTCTTCGCCAGTTTCTTCTTCTTATTCTGAAACTTCACCATAGTCATGGCCAAAACTTCTAAGACAACCCCTCAAAAAGAGAAAGCCCTTCTTCTTCACACTCGTCTAAGAGCAAAAACGTAGTACCTCCTCGTGTTGAGGAGTGCATCCCCGGGCCCTGTGAAACATCATGTGATTTTAAGGTTGATAAACCTTCTTCGGTAGTGGGCCGATGTGAGATCATGCCTCGATATATCAGTCTGGCAACCGATACTAAAAAGGTGAAGGTCGATTAACGTTTGGGGGAGGCGGTGCAAGTGGACATCCCTTCATCTGAAGAAGATATAACTACCTACAAAGCTGGCTTTCTCAGCGTATACACATATCCCTTTACCTTAGGTCCTATAGACCCTTCTTCGCCACCAATAGATCCAGTGATCCTTGATTTTTGCCGACAATAGCGAGTGACACTCAGCCAGATCTATCCTTCTTCTGGCGAATCGTTTATCTAATCAGATATTTTTTTGAACATGGCCGAGGGGATGCCTTTCACCCTCAACCACCTGATTAGACTATATAGCCCTCGTCTTTATTGAGACAGCCTAATTAAATAGCAACGTCGATCCTCGAAGGGATTCTTTACTAGCATCGACGAAGACAAAGACAGAGGGTGGATGAGTCACTTTGTCCGAGTTAGGACCTCGGACATGATCCCTGCTGAGAAGATGTCGTTCCCTAAGGAATGGAATATGAGTCTTAAGTGCCGATTCATCGAATATGCTTCGTTAATTGAACATTTTCTTTTCCTTTTTGAACTTGTTCTTTTCCGATGACGCAACGGTCGAATGGTACCCTGGTACGGTCAAAGACCTCCCGAGCTGGGTACGACAATTAGATTCCATCTACCCCTATGCTAAGCGCGTTTGTCATGACTTGTCTAGAACCCGATGGGAAGCCAAGAATCATGGTAAGTTTTTATCACCGTTGTACTCGAGCTCCTTAGCTAAAGATTTCTTGGTGGTATACTTGATCTTTTGTGCTTATGCAAGCCTCAGGGAAGTTGTTTTGATGAGGTCGCCTCCTCTTGGCGAAGTGGAGACCCAAAAACCCGCCAAAGATAAGAAGAGAAAGAAAGAGACGTCGGCTGAGTCTCCGAAACCAAAGAGAGTCAAAGCTCGAAAGCCTAGGACTGATATGACGACCTTAACTCCGGCAGACGCTGAGAGCCTTTGTGCTGAAGATGAAGATGATGACAATTGCCCAGTGGTACTTAGGGGGAAATGAAGCGTTGATGCTTCAAAGGCCGCCGAGCTGGAAACTGATGAGCCAGGGGTTGCCGATTCGGTCTCACCTCGAGGAGGGTTTAGATGAAGTCCCCAAGCCGATCATCGACCGAGGTATGTCTCATGGCGATGAGCACTTGGTCGGCGAATTCGGGGGACCCGGCTCTGAAACTCCTCAAGGACGAGAGAAGGCCCCGATTGGGGTTGTTAACATAGGTAATCCTCCGCCAGGTCCGTCGTTTTTCTTCAGGACAAATACGGGATGCCCAAAACATGGAAACTCCTGACGTGGGGGAATCCCAAGAAGAGAATGATATATTTGGAGACTATTTTGCCGGTGTCGAGGAAGAAACCTGATCTTGATACCTCACTTATTCTCGAGGAAGCTGAGAAACTCCAAAAGTAGGTGATCTTTTGATATAACGTTTGTGCTTTGAAATTTTATTCATGTTTTTCTAACTTCTTTCCTTTGTGTGGCAAGTCGTGATGCTCTACGACCGGGCATTCTCCAAGTTACGAGTCGAGCTGACGCTTTGTGAGGAGGAGCTCAGGAAACTCAAGTCAGAGTCGAATGAGCTCCAAACTCTGTATGCTCGAAGGGAAGAGGAACTGAATGACCTTCAAGCAAGCTCGGAGAAAGCGTTCCAAGAGCGGGCCAACTTCATCAAACAAGTAGCTTAGCCTTCAAGGGTTAGCTTTCCATTTTCATAACTGAGCGTTCAACAATTTGACTTGTTTTTGCAGATCAAGCAGAAGGATGACCTAGCGGGGCAACTTCAGGAAGAGATTGCGGCAAAAAATGCTGAGATCCTCGACCTAAAGCGGAGCATGGACAACATGCCCTCTGAGAAGGACACTCTTCGAGAGAAGATGACCTCGGCCTAACATCTTCTTCAGGTTGCAAAAGAGGAGGGCCACAAATATAGAGCGCTTCACGCTGAATCGGCCTCCACGCTATCCATAGCCAAGTCTGAAGCCGACGCGCTCATATCCTTGTACCGGGAAGATGTTGTTGCTGCAAATGTTCGATCCAAGAATATATCTGAAGAGGCCGAGCTCAAGCTGATTCGCTCCCTCGTTCATGCTCGATTAGAAGTTCGAAGGCAATCCTTCGAGAAAGTGCATGCCAAGGGTTTCAATCTATCTGCCGAGATTGAGGAAGTGAGGGCCTTAGAAGAAGAGTCGGCAACACTAATTACTTCGGACGAGGGCTATGCCAGTGGTTCGGAGAGCAGTGAAGATGAAGACTAGGCCCTTTTTCGTTCCTTTTATTTCTTCTTCTTTTGGGGTAAGGGCTTTGTGTGAGAGCTTTGTAAATATATTCATGTAAATATGCCTTTTGGAATACAAAGAATCGTCTTGTTTCACTCTTACTTTGTATTAATGCCTTATATGTTCCACCTTTAAGTGTTTATTAGAAGGCCGAATTCGATCTTTACTTCAAATCCATCGAGCTCGGGCTCGGCGCAGGAGAGACCCTTAAAATCGGGCTGCTCTGATTTCAATCGCTTACCTTTCTTAGGACGGATTGGTAAGAAATCGATTTAACTTCTCGACCCTTCGAGATGTTGTATGATGGCATCATTATTATGACGTGACCGCGAAGTCACCGTAGTGGCCCGTCTGTACATTTCCCCAAAAGTCATAATTGCTTTGTCAGAGCTGATTGGCTATCAAAATTAATGAATAGTCGCCGCTCTTCTCTTATATATACTTGATTTCGCTTTCATTAAGAACTTTATTGCTTTGTGCAACCATCTTCCTCTATAGAGTTCCTTTCTTCTACCATTTCTTCCGCCGTATCGGTTTAAATCTCTCGTCGGAGTTTTCATCTCTCCTTTCTTGTTTTAAAGAAATCATGGCTACTATATCTAAATTTGTTCATCAGGAAAAGGGAAGCCCCACCTCTATTTCCCGCCCGACCGGTGGTACACCGCCAGCGCTTCGTGAACTAACCTCGAACTGCTTCACCTTGAAGAAAGATTTCACGTAGAGAAACCCCCCAATGTACCTGGCTGTCAAGAACATGCATCGAGGTACATTCGATCCATCGAGGAGAGTAGGGGTGTGCATTCGATTTATCGATTCGATTTTGACCCTTATCGATAATTGCTTATCGATTATCGATTTGTACATATGCTTATCGTTATCGTTTCAATAAGGTTTCGTTTTTTTCAATTTCGATTTATCGATTTTTGGGGCTTATCGATTCGGTTATCGATTACACCAATAAGAAAATTTGCGGAATTCCACGAAACGTATATCGCTATAAACACGCCTAACTAATATGGATAAAAAGAAGCTAAAATAAGACGAACACCGTTTGTAAAATAAAAATTGTGTCAACAAGAACACGCAACGAAACTAAAGTAAAGGATCAAACGTATGCCACCAAAACTCCAACGGTATAAAAAAAATACATCATCAAGGCTAATTATGTTTTTCATTAATTTGAATTTCATTCTCTTGAGTTTTAAATATGATCATTCGTTAAATGTGATATCCCTTGCTGAAACTACTAACCTTTAAACATGGAAGAAATTAAGAAAAATATTAAGAACTTTGTAATACATCACATTCTTTTACAAGTATATTATTTAAAATAGAGAACTTACATAGCAGCTAACTAACTCTAGCAAACATCGTCGGTGGAAGCTTCTTGGCCAAGATTAGTAAAATCTAATAAGAATATATATATATAAAAAAATATTTTAAAAAATAAAAATAAAAAATAAATAAAAATAAAAATAAAAATAAAAAATAAAAAATAAAAAATTAAATAAGAATGTTATTAACAAGTCAGGCAATTAATATATAATTTAATAATTTTAAGCAATACAATAAAATTATGTTAAGGACTTAGGGTAAAGGAAATGGTATTATAAAATAAGGGTATATTTATCTTTTTAGTATATCTTATCGGTTTATCGATAAATCGATAAACCGATAACCGAAGAGGATAAAATCGAAATCGAAATCGAAATCGATAAATCGATAAGGAAAATTTCGAAATCGAAATCGAAATCGATAAATCGATAAACCGATAACAAATAATCGATTTGATTTATCGATAAACCGATTCGAATGCACACCCCTAGAGGAGAGGCACCTCGAAGCTGTTAGGAGAGACTGTGGATGGGGAAAAAAAGGTAGTGCTGCAGATACCCTCTCGGGAAGTGGATGTAGAGGGGTTTCTGAACGTGTATATGTACCCCTTTACGTTGGGTCCCCTTGACCGACTCGTGCTCGAGTTCTGTCAAAGGTATTGAGTTACTTTGGCTCAGATCCATCCATATCTATGGCAGATCATGTTGACGATGAGATTTTTTGCTGAAAAGTCCGAGCTTGAGTTTACTCTTAGTCACCTTCTTAGGTTGTATCCGCCTCTGCATTCCCGAGGTCTAATTAAACTACGAGGCCGATCCACCAAGCCCTTCTTTGCCCGTGACAATGAGGACAAGAATCAAGGATGGATGAGTCGATTTATTCGAGTGAGGGTCGTTGACATCATTCCTGCGGAGTTCCTATCGTTCCCCAAGGAATGGAATGTCAAACGTAAGTGATATGATGTACCTTATTGCTTTTGTTCCCAATTTTTCCAGACTTCATAAGAACGGTCCTTTTCCCCTTCAACAGTGGTCCCGTGGGTGCCATACGCGGTCCTCGATCTCGCGGGTTGGGCTCGCAAACTGGCAGCTTCTTTGACATATGACAAACGCAAGTGGCTGGATTTGTCGAAGGGAAAATGGGAGGCAAAACATCATGGTATGTGCTATGTAGTTCCTCTCTCAAGGAATACTTTTCTTTATGTAAATTAATTTCTCTGCTGTAGGCATCAGTGAGTTTTCTTAGATGATACCGTCCCCTCTCGGGGAGGAGGAAGGACCTTCGGCTTCAGAGCCAAAGAAGGATAATAAAAGGAAAGGATCCTCGAGGGACGAGGATGTTCACAGAAAAGCAGGACCCTCTCAGAGGTGCAAGGAAGATGCAGCCATCGACGAAGATCTTATATTCATTGGTTGATCTGTGGATGGTAATGCGTTCGAAGAGGATGGTTCTACGTTGATGGCTCAAACCCGGAGGCCTCCCGAGGCTGTTAAGACCGCTAGACTCGAGGCCCCTAGCCTCGAGGGAGAGGCTCCAAAATAGAAGAGGGGTGAAGGTCCTTCATTACATGATTTGGAAGCTAGTTGTGAGGCGTCAAAGAGTACTCCGAAGGGGATGGGCTCTGTCACGCCTTTGCCCAATCAGAGCGCCTCGGGTGGTTTTCCTGAGGCCAAGACATCAGATCCTTCACCATTATTCTCATCTTCCTCCGACGATACCACGAGGAATGCTTGGATCCAGAGGTCTCCCAAATTAGGCGGATTCCTGAGTGAACATGACCCCTTCGAGGGTTTCTTTACCAAGGCCGCTGAGGCGGAACCACTAGATGCAAACTCAACCATTAAGGAGGCTCAGCGACTCTGTTTTGTGGTGAGTTTTTGTATGGCATTATAACCTTTCTAACTTCATACTTTCTTCTCTTTTCTAACAAGGACTTCTTTTTCGTAGGCCTTTGACAAACTTAAGGCTGAGTTGCTTTGCTGTGAGGCCAAGTTGCGTAGGTCCTCGAACGGGGAGAAATCCCTAAGGCTTTTTTGTAGTAAGAAGGCAAAAGTGCTGATACACCTTCGATCGGAGTTGAACCGATGTCATGATTATGAGGACGACCTCGAGAAATAGGTAAACTCTATTTTGAAGGAATATGGGCTTCCTCTCCCATCTTCGTAGGCTAACATTTCGACGTCTCAGTTGCAGCGAAAGATCGAGATACTGAAATGCCTTCGGGGCGAAGTCAACCAGGTCAATTCTGAGTGCAACGAATTGAAGGCACAAATGGATGTCCTTGTTGCGGCCAGAAAAAATGCGTTGGCTAAAGTCTCTGCCCTCGAAATTCAACTCTGTAATGATCGAGAGAGCAACTCAATTCAGGCGAGCACGATAGCAAAGCTTCAAACCAATCTCTTGAAGATGAAGGCCGAAGTTGTGGAGGCTCAATCCGAAGCCGAAGAGTTCCGAGTAAAGGCTGATAAGAAGGTGACTATCTATCTAAAAGTTTCTACCGATGCTTAGATGGAGTTGAGGGGGGCTTCCGATCGAGAGAGTAGAAGAAATGAGTATACCCGATGCAGATCCCGGAGGGAAACCCTCGAGGATATTCATGCTAAGGGCTTCAATATCTCGGAGGAGATAGAGCAGGCCAAGGCGGATGAGTTTGATTCCAAGTTCCTCATTTCTTCCGGTGATGAAGCCGATGCTGAAGACAATGAGGAAGAGGACGGTGAGGGAGCTGGTCCCGAGGGAGCTGATGAAGACATAGTCCCTGAGGGGGAAAAGACTAAGTCCCCGAAGATAGACTAGGTCTTTCTTTCTTGATTTTTAAAAAGGGCTCCCTGTGGGGGTGTTGTAAATGTATCTTTGTGCCACCATTATATAAAAACCCCTTTGGTTTTACCTTTGTATGAATTTCCAACTTGTTTGTGTCTTTGTTTTTTTCTTGAATTTTGATGTTTGTCGATAATCAGTCTGATATGTTGGACTTAAAATAAAAACCCTTAGGTTTATGTGCTTGATGAACAATTGATAATAGATAATAGTTGACTGTTTGGGGTTCGATCCTCGAGTCAAGTTTTGACTCGGGACTTTCGACCCTTAGGTTTTTTTTTAAACCATTGGCCCTTAGGCTCTTAAGATCGGCCTTCAGGATCTTTAGGTTGGGTCGATTCGACCTCTAATATGGCTATAGTTTTCCCCCATTCTGGCTAAAGACTTTTAAAGCTTTGGTTATGCCTTGGCATGTTTCGTGTTCGTCCGACTCTTCGACGGCTCAAATAAGAACCTCGATTATAAGTTGATATGTGACGATAATTGAGTAACTCATGAGGTTCTTTCGAAGGCTGATTTTTCGAAGCCATTTCATTGAAGGCTGATTTTTTCGAATCCTTTTCATTGTTCGGAGCTGATATTATCGAAGCTCCTTTGCTTATGTTGAGGGTAGCCTGATTAACCGTTTTTTTTCAAGTATGTGAAGGCGTTTAGATTTTATGGAGGATGTCGGACGTCTCTGAGCCGCATTAATTCGGTTGTAGTCTGTTAATATGACCGTAGTCTTTATGTTCGGCCGTAGCCTTTAGTCCCCGGGTGAGATGACCTCGGCCTTAATATCAAGGGTATGACTTTTTAGGGGTCTTACAAGTTCGAATATATAGCCTTGGCCTTAATATCAGGGTTATGCCTTTTTAAGGTCTTATAAATTTGGGCATGCCTCGTCGAGGTCTTATAAATTCGATGTTGCCTCACTGAGGTCTTACGAGCTCGAAGTTGCCTCATTGAGGTCTTACGAATCCGAGTCTTTGATGGCTCGATGAGCTGACTGTCGATGACAGTCCCCGAGTGTTCGAGAGTTTTTGGTCCTTGAGTCGTTTTATCTGAAAATAGTAAACTTCTTTGAGACACAAAGCGTTTTGATAAGCAAATATTCTTATTCGATTACTTGATACAAGCGTACATGTTTTTGCCATCGGGGACTCGACTGTTCTACGCGGACACGGTTCATTTGATTGTTTGGCCCGATACAATGTTCTCCTATCGAGGCCCTCTCTGGAATAACTTGATTTCTTTGAAAAAGCATCCTCCTAGAGTGATGCCCCCCAGTATTCGGGGTTGATCGAAAAGAAGCCTTGAATACTTGTTGAGTTTTCCTTAGGTAGCATATGGATGTTGCCTCATTAAAAACCTTGCCGGTAAAACCCATTTGGGATAAAACCCGATCTAAGGGAAAAAGAGTGCAACACATGATTTAAAATCCAAGGTCTTCAAGCTGGAGGGTGCTTCGATTCTTCTCGATCGAACACTTGCAACGAGTTAGTATGAAATATAAACAAAAAAGGAGAAGATTATACCTTGGTAATAATAGCGCTTGAGCATCGATATGTTCCAATTGCTTAATAGTTGCTCGCCTTCCATGGTGCTAAGTTTTTAGGACCTCTTGCCTATTACTCTGAGGACGTGGTGCGTTCCTTCATTCATTCTTTTGGGTTTCGAGTGTTGAGGGTGACTTTTCTTGGAACTAAGTCCCCAACTCCGAAGTAGCGGAGGTGTGTTCCTCTGTTGTAGTACCTTTCGATCTTTTGCCTTCGAGTGGCCATTTGGACTAGCACGACCTCGTGTTTTCCATCTAGTATCTCGAGGGCGGTGTTCATGGCCTCGAGGCCCAAAATTTTCCTGAACCGACTCCGAAGGTTCATTTCTCGGGGTTAAGCTTCATGTTATACCTTCTGAACCTGCAAATGATTCAAAAGGTCCTCTGCGCGCAGGGACTTAACTAGCATGTCATCAAAGTAAACTTCCAGAGACTTGCCTATTTGATCTTCGATCATCTTATTAACCAGGCGTTGATATATGGCTCCTGCGTTATTTTTACCCGAAGGGCATTGCATTACAACAATATGTACCATACTTCGTGATGAACGAAGTCTTTTCCTGGTACTCCGGATTCATTTGAATTTGATCGTACCCGGAGTAAGCATCGAGAAAAGTAAGGATCTCGTTGGTCGGCCATGGCATCGATCAAGCGATCGATGTTGGGCTATGGGAATGAGTTTTGAGAAATTTCGTTACCTTGTCTCTGACGAATGCATACTTTACCTCGTACTGAGGCCTGTTCAAGCTCTTTGGCCGTTGACTTCGACATCCTCGATCAACTGTTCCTCGATCACCTGTCGGCTACCTGCTTGTCTTTGGACTTCTCCGAGGTGGAAGGTGGAAGGTGTTGGTGCCAAGTCGTGCACCGCGAACATCTCATTTGCTGCATGCTGCTCTCCGTACACTATTTTTACTCCATCCTTCGTTGGAAACTTCATCAATTTATGAAGGGTTGATGGCACCGCCCTCATACTGTGTATCCATGGCCTTCCAAGTAAGGCATTGTATCTCATGTCACCTTCGATGACATGAAACTTGGTATCTTGAATTGTACCGGCCACGTTGACTGGGAGGATGATTTCTCCCTTCGTTGTCTCACTCGCCATGTTGAATCCATTCAGGACTCGAGAGGCGGGTATGATCTGATCGAGCAGTCCGAGCTGCTCCACCACCCTCGACCTGATTATGTTGGCCGAGCTACCTAGATCCACAAGCACACGTTTAATTTGAACTTTATTCAAAAGAAAAGAAATTACCAGTGCGTCATTATGAGGCTGAGACAAGGTCTCGATGTCCTCTTCACTGAATGTAAGAGCGTCCTCTGGTATGTAGCTCCGAGTTCACTTTTCCCTTGTGATAGATACTTTTGTTCGTTTGAAAACAGGTCCCTGTGGGACGTCGACGCCACCAATGATCATATGAATGATATGTTGTGACTCCTCCTGTTCGCCTCTCTTTCTCGAAATTGGTTCTTAGCTCGGTCGCTGAGGAACTCTCGAAGGTGCCCTTCCCTGATCAGTCAGGCTACCTCCTCTTGAATCTATCTACAATCCTCGGTCTGATGACCGTGAGTGCCATGGTATTTTGATATCAAATTGGGGTTCCTTTGTGAAGGATCTGACTGTGTGGGTTTTGGCCAATTGGTATCTCTGATCTTACCTATGGTCGATACGATGTCTAATGCATCGATACTGAAGTTGTACTCAGACAATCGGGGGGCTTCCATCGGCCCCGTGTGCCCATTGAACCCAGTTTTGTTCATGAGTCCCATAGAACTTTGGCCTCGATCCAATATTCGATCGTTTCGAGGTATATTACGCCTCGGGGCATTTCCTCGATCCTCGACGTAAGGTTGGTATCTTTATTTATTCGATCTCGACTCCCTTTCTGCATTCTTTGATTCTTTAGCTAACAACCTGCTAGGATATACTGAGCCCGAGGGGGCTCCCAATTGGTCGTCCTCGACCCTGATTTTAGATTGATACTTGTTGTGCACATCCGCCCAAGTTACGGCGGGATACTCGATCAAATTTTGCTTCGGCTACTTCGAAGCTATTGAGCTTCATTCATTCAAGCCCTGAGTGAAGGCCTGCACTGCCCGGTCATCGGAGACTAGTGGTAATTCCATTCGCTCAATTTGAAAGCGGGATACGAACTCCCTTAGCATCTCGTTCTCTCTTTGTTTAATTTTAAACACATCGGACTTCCTTGTAGCGACTTTAATGGCACCAGCGTGCTCCTTCATAAAAGAGTTTGCTAGCATGGCAAACGAATCTATTGAGTTCGGGGGGAGGTTATGATACCACATCATGGCCCCCTTTGAAGTGTTTCTCCAAATTTCTTCAACAAGACGGACAAAATCTCGTCGTCCTTTAAGTCATTCCCTTTTATACCACAAGTATAAGTGGTAATATGCTCATTGGGGTCTGTGGTCCTGTTGTAATTCGGGATATCGGGCATCCTAAACTTCTTCGGAATGGGCTTCGGAGCCGCACTCGGCGGAAATGGTTTCTGTACGAACTTCTTCGAATCTACCCCCTTAAAAAACGGAGGAGCGCCCTGGATCTGATCGACCCTCGAGTTATAGGTTTCTACTTTTTTGTCGTTGTCCTCTATATTCTTTTCTCCTGACTCAATCCTTTTAGTAATATCCTCGAGCATTTTCATAATAGTGGGGTCTGTTCCTGACCCATTGTTACTCGATCTTTCTGGTGCTTGCTCAACTCGAGGAGCTGTTTCTGGTCTTGCGGTGCTCGGGGTCTTTTGTTGATTTTGTAGTTGAGCAATAGCCATTTTCTATGCTTGTAACATCTCATAAATGACTTGCCAACTAACTTTTCTTTCCTCCCGAGCTTGTGTTCCTTGCGTGTCATGTTGGTCACCTCCACGCACGCTTCCGTCAGTATAAGTGTCTACGTCGATGTGCAAAGCATTGCGCGAGCCTACATAGACGGGGATTGGTGTTGGCGCTACCCTAGGATTTGGCGGTGGCGCACCTAGGCAGATGCAATGTTTTCTCCATGGAGATCAAGACCATTATTTCCATGTGCATTTGTTGAGTTAGACATTTTTTAACCTGAAATCAAAGATTCTTGGACAAGAAAAAGTTGTAAAAATAACTTGTGTTTTCATAAAACTAGCACCAAAACAATCACTATTATTTTTAGCCCCACAGTGGGCGCCAAACTGTTTACCTCGAAAATGGTTTTAACAATTAAAATTGATTTGTGGTTCTAAAAATATGTGATTTATTTTAATACTAGTAGATAAGTGAAAAATGCTAAGTGTAAGTGAGAAAGAAATGATAGTCAAACCAGCGTAGTCACGAAGCCGGGGAACTCGAGCTCAGTAATATCAGAGCCTCGAAGATAGTCTTTTGCAGTTAATAATGGACAATCAATGAAGAACAATAAATGGAGTATAATAAATAAAGAACAATAAAGTTGCAGAGTAATTGTTGATCATGTTAGACAAGAAAAGCAGAGAAATGTTATATTGCAGTGAATATTCATGCGTGTTACAAAATAATAGGGATCCCTTTTATATAGGAGGGGAGAATCCCAACATAGACATGCCTAATTATGACAAAGAATACTATTGGTACAACTGTATAACGGCTTACTACGGACATGTACTATCTCTTACAGATCTTATCAGCTCTAACCACGTGTCCTTGGGAGTTTCCCGCCTTTTCATGACGACCATTGATTTTTATACTGCCTTGAGGTATGTTGTGAAGAGCCTTCGATATACTCTCTCGAGGGATGCACCTCGGGGTAGAACTTCAGATTCTGCTTTGAGCCTTTCGGGACCGGGATTGGAATGCCATTGAGGCCTTAAAATCGGACTTTCCCAATTTTGACCGTATACAATTATGTCACTTGGTACTTGTGTGCAAAATTTGAGTCCATTCCGGATTGATTTGATATGTTTCGGTGCGAGTTTCGGAAGTTGAAATCTCATTAACTTCACTAATTCAATTTGAGGTGCGATTTGTGATTTTGATGTTGTTAAGTGAGATTTGAAACATCGATTAGGTCTGCGTTATGATTTGGAACTTTCCTGAAAAATTCGAGGTCGTTTGGAGTTGGTTTGATAGAATTCAGACACTTGGTTGCAATTCTAGAAGTTCTTGAGTTCTACCGTCAAATTTCATGCAAGTTGATCTCTGATTCATGGTTTCAGGTGTTATTTTGGTGATTTGATCGCGCGAGCAAGTTCGCTTGATGTTTCTAGACTTGTGTGAATGTTTAGCGTGGAGCTCCGAGGGCTCGGGTGAGTTCAATGGTTTCAGACCATTTCTAGGACATTTTTAGTCGCTGGTTTTTCGATACAGGGGTGTACATTGCGATCGCGTGAATTTGGTTGCGTTAGCGAAGAGAAAAATAGGAAATATGGAGTTGTGAATTGCGATAGCAGAAGCCTTCTCGCGATCGCACAAAAGAAAATCTTTGTTGCACTGAGCCGGCTTTGGAAACTTATATCTTGAAATCTATAAGGAATTTAGAGTTGATCCAAAAGTGAAAGTTGTAGGTCTTTATGTCTAGTTTTCACAACATCAAACCGTTTGTAATTCGGAATTTTGTACAAAATGTTATGGCCAATATACTACAGGCTATCTGAGAAGAGTTGGGAAGGGTTAAATGGAAGTTTGTGCTTCGCAATCGCGGGTAGATGACTGCGATCGCATAGGGTAAAAATTGTCCTGCGAAGTTTTTTAATCGCGATCGCGGTGTTTGTGACCGCGATAGCGAAGGGTACCGGTGGAACAGTGTATATAGTACTCTATTTCGAAGGTTTCAGACATTTTTGCATATTTTTGGAGCTATGGAGCTCGTATTGGGACGATTGTTGAAGCAATTTTCATCATATGAATTGGGTTAAGTGTTCTCTACTTGGTTTTGGTTATATTTCATGAATTTATCTTTGATTCTAGCTTTTGGTTGATGATTTTTAAAGAGGAAATTGGGGAGTTTTGGCCTAAGGTTTCATAATGTGAATTTTTGAGTTTTGAACATCGATTTGGAGTCGGATTTGAGTGAAACTAGTATGATGGGACTTGTAATGGAATGAGTTGTCGGATTTTATAAATTTTGTCGGGTTCCGAAGTGCGGTCCCGGGTTGGGATTTTGGCCGATTTTGGGCTTTTAACTAAAGATTCGACCGTTATCAATTGGGTTTGTTTCCTATGGAATTATTTGATGTATTTGGGTTGCTTTTGGCTAGTTTTGAGCCGTTCAGAGGTCGGTACGCGCAAGATGGCATTCTTGGAGCATCACTTGGCTTGCTCAGTATTGGGATTTGGCTTATTCGAGGTAAATAACACTTTTAAACTTAGTGCCTAGGGTATGAAACCCTGAATTACGTGTTATGTGTTTGGTGTTGAGGTATCGCACATGCTAGGTGACGGGCGTGTGGGCGTGCACCGTATGAATTATGAAACCGATATTTCTGTAGTACTGTGTAGTTACCTGACCTTACCTGTAACCATGAAATTTCTATGTACTTGAGCTCTTGAGCTATGATCCATGTTAGAAACCTTGTCTAGGCTACATGCTTATTATGTTGAGACCCACCGACGTCATTTCTGTTGTTGAGCTATCTACTTTCATTACACTGCACTTACATGCTCAGTCATACACATTCATATGCATATCATATCTCAGTCTCTGTTGTTATTTATTGATACATCATATCATCATTTTCGGGCTAATTTCATGACATTTTGAGCCCTTGAGAGAGAGTGTGAAGAGATTGATGACTGAGTGAGGCTGAGGGCTTGAGTGAGAGTGATATTATGGGATCGGGCTGCACGCCGCATCATGTTATATTGATTACATTTATGGTATCGGGTTGCATGCCGCAACGAATTTTACTGATTTATGATAGCGCTTGAGCTGAAGTAGCCCCTCCGAAGTCTGCACACAATTCAAGTAAGGTCAGGACTAATATGGATTTTGGGTCATGACACTTTTAGCACAATTCAAGCAAGAAAAATATTTCGGTTTAAACTTCACTAGTCTTAAGTTGACTAATTAACATAATCTCACGGAGTGTTATTAATTGGTTGTTTCTTAGTGAGCAAAATGTAATTGTATTAGAAATAAGCAATTATTATTTAAAGAAATAAATTTAGAAATTGAGATTTTATTATAGTAATATTATCAAGTGAATTCAATGATTCCCAACTCCTTTTAAATTGTAAATCTTTCAAAAGTTATTTGTTTTGTTTAAGTAATTAACAAGTTTTAAACCTCACTCACTTTTCATCAATTTGATTCTCTCAAATAGTAGTTAAGATATTACAAGTCTGTAGCATAGTTTATCCAATCTCTGTGGGACGATATCTTAAACTTTATTAAAACTTTACAGAGTACAAATAGGAAATTCTAATACACATTGGCCTCGTCAATTTCCTAATGAATTCTTTTTTGTTTCCTTTAATGACTCTTTGATTAAGCCATCCAAAAGTCTTTTAAGTAATGAAACTAAACTTTTGAGTCATCAGAACTGATAGCTTGTCCCTGTGACAAATTAAAGATTAACCTCTAATGGAGCAAGTAGACCAATAGAAGCTCAAAACTTGAAGCAGACTTGAAAAGATATGTTTCCTTGCTATACAAGAGGGACCCTCTAAAATATAATTCTCTCAAAATTAAAACATACTATTTCATCATTACTCTGTCCTAGTGTAACAAATATGCAACTTTAGGAAAACTATAATCGACTAACCAATATGTGCTCCATAGCAAGTATTTGCAAGTCTTCGCTTCTTTCTTTGTTTTTTTCTTTCTAAACACGGTTAACAGGAAAAACTGAGAAAATCAAACTAGGCAGCAGTGATCCAGACAAGAACTTGTGACACTAGTTCAAAATGAGGTCATCATTCCCTCTGGTTTTCGCAACCAAAATATTCAAAATGTTTACAAGAAGATAAAAAAAATAAGAGATTATATCTAGAATTATGTACAAGAATTGAGAACGTCATTTGATGTCGCTCTGATCTTCTATGTGAAATTTTCAGTTCTCCTTTTGGGATTCAACTCTCCCATACAGAGGCGAAGCTATGTTGGCCAAGGGTGGTCAACTGAACACCTTTCGCCGATAAATTATACAATTTTTTTAAGGTAAAATATTATTTGTTATTGATTGAAAAATAGGCTTTGAACACACTTGCATAGCCCACTGACAAAAGGTGTTTAAGAATGAACACCCTTAATAAATTTTCTGACTTCGCCACTGCTCCCATAAAGTTCTTGTTTCAACAAGGAATGTTAACGAGGCTAGTCTCCCCTCCTCCCCCCAAATGAAGAAGTAGTGGGGGGCCCTTCCGGCGTATATGCCTTTATTTATATTATTTCTATTTTTGGATTAAGTGGAGAGTCTTTGTAAAAATAGTTTGTTAGACTTTAGCTAGCGAGTTGTACCCGTTCTAAGGGGGTTTGTAGTATAAATTATCTTATTAAGGGTAAAAAGAGTATTTTAAAATTAAATTGTTTTAGATTTAGAAACATATCATTCTTTTTGGAACGGACTAAAAAGGGAGGAGCGTCACATAGATTGGTGGAGGGAGTATTAACTACATGAGTAGCTTGAAGAATAAGGGATGTCAATGAAGAGGGGGAAAGGGAGAAAGCAGAGGGGTCATACTCATAGAAAGTGTGAAAAGTACAAGTGATTGGTAGAGTGGCAATTACTTGTGCTACAAGGGGAGAGGTATGATAGAGACATAACACCAAGTTCTAAAATTGTGAAATGAATGCATGATTTGTCTGTAAGGCAAATGCAAATGTTTATAAGGACAGTGACCCAAACTTCACCCTCTGTCTAAGCAAACTAGCCCCCTCCTTTCTCCCTCCTATAGTCTCTCTTATTTCCATTTTACCTACCATGAACTTCATCTCCACCCTCTTTTCCTCATGGGGTGGCTGCAATCCCTCTTCTCTCCATTGAAGAAGCTTTGGGTTCGTCTCCACTCTGCTCCCAAGAAGAGTATGTCTGATACTCCATTACTTGTTATACTCTTTCACTTTTATGTAAGCTTTACTTTGTCAAAAATCTCTATGTATACTTGGATAATTAGCTCTTTGATAAATGAGGGCAGATACAGAATTTAGCCTATTGTTGAATCTGCACTGCTCATGAGTCACTCCTCTGAGGCCTGTTTTGATATTGGAAAACGAACAACTCTGCATTTGCATATTCTTCGCTGTATTGTTGCTCAAGAAAATGTATGTACTTTTGCAAACTTGTACTAAATTTCTCGTACTTGGTTTTCAGGAAGAGGGATATATATCCTGTACGAGGATGTTAAGTCTTGCCCTTGTGAAGATGTTCAAGTGCTTTGGTCCATACTAGTGGAGTCGCATCCACGTTCTTTGCCTCCACCAAAATGAGGGTCTTTACATAGAAGTACAAAAAAAGAGACATGTACATAGATTACAACACTTTTGTCCCCCATAGGGTTTTTCTTTTTTCCCTCTCTTCATTCATGTTTGCATCTTCAATCTTTTGGTGGATTGAAGATCTGAAAGTCTTTATATTATTGAAATTATTATGTCTTTCACTTATTGTGAGTGTATTGTTCTTAGCAATTCGGTAAATACTTGTATATAAATGTGATGCGAGTGAGTTCTTGAATAGTGGAGGACAAGAAGGTAGAAGAAAAGAGGATCTTTCTGAAATTCAAACACCAGACTTGTGGAGTATAGGATGAAATCTTTAAATGTTTGTTTGTAAATAGATGACAATTTTAAGAGGTTCTCAATTCGTTTCCAAGAACAAAGAGATGTTATTGTAAAGTAGACAGACTCTCATTAGTTTAGTTACCATTTGTTGCCTTGTCAGTTTCAACAGCTTCAAAACTTTAAAGAGTATGAATTAGAAAAAGTTGACTACGGGATAGCTTAAGGACATTAGATTGAGCTGTGATTTTCATTTCGACATATTTCCTGATACTTTTAAAGTAACAATTATGCATCAATCTAGATGATGAGTTCTTACAGCAAACCCCTTTCTTTTACTCCCACTATCCCACATTGAAATTTATACTCTATTGACTAAGAACACGTCTGCAACCACCTAATTTTTTGATCACTTAAGAATAAACATATATCATACCCTCATTTATTTTTTGATTATTTAAGAATAAAATAAAGAAAACGTGGTAAGATTCGAGATTAGATCTCCCTCAAAAGCAGCAGGGCAACTTATATTTACTTCTCCCCTACGTGTGTATAGCTTATACAATAATCTTGCAATTTTGTTTAGTCTGCAGACCGTTTAAATGCGTGCGGGACGTAGTGTTTGACAATGATTCAAAAATCCTCTGACGATAATACCTGTGAAAATGCTAAAGAAAGAACATAACTCATGGAAATTTGTAACACAAACAACGAAACTAAAACTGTTGACAGTACATATATTCTGCAAATCATCAAAGATAAAATAAGTCAAGGGGATTTTAGACGATCATATGCATTCACAGGCAGAATATAGAAGTATAAATTGATCCCTTTCCTGGAAATGAGAATACTCGCTTGGTTTAAGTTTAAAGCATAACTAGGAGAACAGACAAAACAGGTTGTAGAAAAACTTTAAGCTTGAACATACACCAAATCTGTTACATCACAAATTCTATGATCTCAGTAATGCCTAAGGAACATTGGAGAGGATATCTTGCAAAAAATCAAACAAAGATGCATCTGATTTTTAACCAGGGAGAGGATACCCACATCTGGAATAACATGTAAATGCATTAACTTTTTCCATTCTGTGTGGACTCATCACTAGTCATCAGCTTTAGCTCGCTCGAGTCCACTTATCTCATCTCATCTCTACAAACTTTTCATCTGGCAAATTGATCGTGATAACCCACATTGTATCAGAGCAAACTTAGACAAAGATTAACCACAATTAAGAATATAATCATCAGAAATGAAGACATGAACAATAATCAAAAAGATGAAGCCAGTTTCTTTTTACTTCTTTGGAATGTAAAAGTAAACTTAGTAGTACAATGATCATAACTTCTTCGCATTTAGTCAAATTTTACGGCGAAGAGAAAGTTCAAGACCATTATATCCCCAAACAAAATTAAGCACCTTGGAAGCAAAAATGCAAATATCAATGTCAAACACAAAAACAGAACACAGAAACATGGCATCAGTTGCCAATCAAATGTCATTATCACACTAAACAAAGATGATATAAAAAGTAGTGTTAGGGTCTCATCAGAATTGGGTTTGACTTGGGGGACCAACTTACAGCACTATAAAGCAGAGGAAGGGTAAAGATCAACAACACTGGGCAGCCAATTCTGAAAGAATGAAACAGCATCTAGCTCTGCCGGAGATAAGCCACCAAGGGGTGTGACAGTTATCTGTGATAAATGACAATACCAATCACTGGTCGTTCTCATCAAATGACTGACAACCATATAAATCAACAGTACATACGTATCCTTCTCGGAGAGAACAGTAGTCTGTATCACCATCCTCCACTAGAATTCTTGTAACCTATAAAGGAAAGAGAAAAATCAACAGATTACTCCATTGACACCTCTATAAATTTCTTTTCTTTTTTCCTTTGACTTTCAAAAGAATCAGGAATAAATAAATATCTGGTGTGTAATACAATAAAAGAGTAGCGTCTTTCAAAAGGCTATTTTAATTCCGAGTGTTTCCAGGTTTTCATAAAACATTAGTCCTCAATTTCTTGTCATACCCCACATCTGAGTATGTTGTTGTTGTTATTATTAGTTCTCAATTTCTTGTAAGGTGCCCACGTGAGCGGGAAAGATCTGGGAGACAAGGATAACAGCAATGGAGCAAGCAACAATAGAGAAAGGGATCACACTTGTTTCTTAAACAGTAGATGATCTTGTGGTGCATTTTTTAAAGCTCTAGCTTCTGTACTTTCTGATAAATTCGTCTCCATAGTCATTGTGGACAACACTTTTCCTCCTTCTTGCTCAGAATTAACTTGCCTCCATCCCATTTTGATAAAACTTTTCCCTTGTCTAGTCAGACGGTATCCCTAGAAAGACCAAGATAAATCTTTTGAGGAAATGGTTAAAGAGAAAAAAACCAACACTTATCCTATCAGATGTAACTGATACAGGCACAATGATGACAGTTCGTAAAACAAAGTATTCAAGTTTTAAGATACAGCTCCTCAAGGGAAACTCTGGTCGAAATAGACAAACATTCAAATTTACTATTGGCAAAATAGTGGTTGAGCAAGACTCATTATGATAGCTTGAGTAAAGCTTGTCTTAGAACTTGTACAGGGAACAATGAAAACCACAACCTAGGAAAAGCTTTATTCCATTTGTATATAAATACAATCTAACAAAATTTTATAGTACAGAAAGACAGATGAAGAGACTATTGATCGTTCATACAGAGTAGATGACCAGTGCAGTTTGTTCATCCTTGTCCATTCTTAACTATTTAATTAATAAAGAGACATGCTTCAGTTGGCCTGAAATGACTCATTTGGCCAAATTTCAGCTGTTAATAGAAATCAAAATAAAACATGAGACCAACAGTGAATAAATGAAGTAAAGCAAATCTGGCTGTTGACAGAGCCAACTCGAGGCGATCACACACAAGAAAGTACATCAAAGCGAAGACCTACATGATATTTTCACCAATGATGAAAGACGAGCGAATCCCAACATCTGTATCTACCTTACAGCTTCCTTCTCTAGGTGATTCTCTATCATAAACAACAAAAACAAAGCTAGCATAAAGTTTACCTTGTGATTGATGACATCTGTTGGCACATCAATATTCAGAAAGCAATTTAGAGGATAGTTGTTTCTTTTGATTTCAGCCAATATAGCACTGATGATGGGTAAGCAAGCTTTAGCAGCCAGTGTGAAGTCATTAAAATTGCTTTTTCCACGAACCCTGCAGTTAGCAATCCCAAGGAAATAAGGAACAGCGACTTATGAAGAAAACAAACCACTGGGGCACGAAAAATGTACAATTTCTGGAGTGCACGAGGGCCCTCAAAACAAAACACAAGGTAATGATGCTGCTCTCTGCATGAAACACAATAACTCGAAAGGTTCACTGATGGATACCAATTATATGATACAGACACAGCAGGAATACCATTGAAGAAAGCCTCCCTAGCGCCAGCCACTGTACCCGAGTATACTCTGACAATTTCAGCAAAAGGTACGAAATTAATTCTCACATAAGCAACTACAAAATTACGAATGTCAGGAATTTTTTTGTTTCATAATTTTTTTTCGTTTAACATTTGATTTTGCTTGAGTTTCAATCATAGTAAACTAAATTAACTTGACAAAACACTATGCTTCAATTTTATGTTCAAGGATCATCTAAAAGAAAGTACAAAGTCAATAAGATATTGCCAGATGACTATGGATTCCCTTGACCTAGATATACAATATGCTCGTTTTTACAATTAAAATCCATCATTGGTAAAATGCAAAATTAAAATTCCTGTGGAAAATTTAGGGATGAGAAGAGCCATTTGACTAAAGGTGACGAGCAAACTTGGAGAAGACCGGATGAGAAGAGTCATTTGAATTAAGGTTAAAGAAACCTTGGGTTTTTGGATATCAGAGTCAAATAAATTCTATAATAGATGAACCTAAAAGTGCTACATGCCAAGTATATTAGCACAAATGGTAAGCATGCTTAATCATCACTAGCTGAATCTAGAAACTGAACTGAGTACTTGTACCGTTCAGCGAACCAAGAACAGTTTGCAACAAAATCGCATGGATTAAGCAAAGCATAAAGAACTTTTATGAGATTTCAACACATGTAATAGGGCTGGGCATAGTTTGTGGTCTTTGGGGAAAACCGAAATCCAAATTTCTCGGATATTTGATTTAATTTTTGGATTACATTTGGTGTTTGGTTTTAATTTTTGAAAAACTGGATTTTGGATTCGGGACGAAAAAATTTGGATATTCTAAGACCCGAAAACTCTTATACCTTATGTTTGGCCCACCAAACCATACATGCCCATTAGACATTAGCCCGATATTAAATTAGATCGTAAGTAAAGGCCAACAGCCTACTTACGAATAGGGTTTCAACTTTCAAGTTTAACTCTTATACTAAAAATACGTAAACTTATCGTTCTTTTCTACTTACCATCATCATTGCTTTTTGCTCTTCCCATTCGTACACACAGTTACTAATTTCCTGGTGGGAATGAGGAATAATTAAAGCAAGTTCACATGAATACTTTATTTGGAGGTTCATTTTTTTTTTTAATCTGTGAGAAGAAGAAGCGCAGCGTATATGTTCAAACCAAAAACCGAAATAACCAAAACGATCAATTGGAAACCAAACTCTAAAAAATTGACCCAAACTGCGCTTATATGGTTTGGATTTGGATTGTAATTTCTTAAATTCAAAAATTGAAAATCAAACCGAATTGCCTGACACTCATCCCTAGTGGTGGCAAAATGGTTAAAAGAAAACAGTTTTAAAAACAGGTCAAATAAGGATAAGAACCATATTATTCACTTAGAAAATGGATAACCAACAGATAACTATTAGGTTTAACTACATTTGTAAAGCCTCAATTTGGGGGTTACTTAAGTTTGGGAGACTAGGAATCCTCACAAAAATGATGATATTCAAGAGCCATAGATATCCATATTATCCGACAGTTACCCTTTTTTATCCGTATTAAATATGGGTCGGGTCGGATAAATTTTACTTTTGCATTACCCGTTTTCGACTTGTCCATATCCGACCCGCCCGGCCCGTTTTCCACCCCTACCATCCCTACACATTACACAATGTCGAGTGAATGTTCTTTACATTTTCATTAGATAGTTGAAATTAATAGAGAGAGGTATAAATGGGTTGGTGTTGTAACGACGAGTTATAACATAAATAGCCCAATCTACCCAGACAATGGAACTGAAAACAATGGTATAGCAGCAAGATACTTCACCATCACCACAAAGAAACTGAATGCTAGTGAAGAAAATCTACTAACATATGATACGATTGCATTACCCGTTTTCGACCCGTCCATATCCGACCCGACCCACCCGTTTGCTACCCCTAACCATACCTACACATTACACAATGTTGAGTGAATGGTCTTACATTTTCATTAGATAGTTGAAACTAATAGAGAGAGGTATAAATGGGTTGGTGTTGTCAAGACGAGTTATAACATAAATAGCCCAATGTACCCAGACAATGGAATTGAAAACAATGGTATAGCAGCAAGATACTTCATCACCACAAAGAAACTGAATGCTAGTGAAGAAAATTTACTAACATATGATAGCCGCAGTTGTCACCCATATTAACACCACTGATCACCTGAAAGAATAGATTAAGATTATTGCAAGAGTGTTCCAGCCAATGAATTTTTAATTATGCAAAGTCCCAAGGCATTGATACCTAAACACTGGCATGGGATAAATCAGTAATCAAGTGATAAAGGAGACAGAAAACTAAGTATTTGCAATTTGGGAAATCAAACTGCACACTGCCAATAAGAAACTCTAAGATGACATGATGAGGAAGAGGGAAGCAATAACTTAAAAAGGCAACTTAAACATATAAATGAGGGGAAAGGGAGAGCTTTTGTGTGCATGTCATGCATATTAATGATGTTCTTTTTTTCTTTTTCTTTTATATTCTTTTCTTTTCCAAGCAGAAATGTGAATAAAGAAATATTTTCTTGGTTAAGGAAAGTTGCATTACCAGATCAGGTACTGAAGGGAAAAGAGCTTTGGAGATTCCCAAGGAAGTACAATCTGCTGGAGTTCCTGCTAGAAAGAAGAAATCGAAAAAGGAAAGTAAAGTCAACATTCTCATCTTCTTCTATTACTTCAAATCCAAGATCTTGAAGCATGAAAGCTCGGAAAATATCAATATATCATGTTCTTGGTTGTAATTGATTGAGCATTTCTGGACGAATATCCCATGACATATGCTAGCTGTTAGTAAAATATTAAAAGAACTTTCCAAGAAAAGATCCACAGTTCTAGATTACAACTAATCTTTAACTAGATTGCTCTTAATTTTAAGTTAAAAGCTTATGTTCATCTGTATTCATCTATTCAAATAGAAAATCATTACAATGCTAAATTATGTGGCACAATCTCACATAACTCAGGTTTTCAGGAAAGGAGAGACTTCCTCCTTTATTTGTTTGTTCAATTTCCAGAATAGTTTGGTATTGAAGTGGAGTTGATTGGCTTGTTGTTCACTTACGTGTACCAAGAATATGATCGCACTATTACTATAACAAAGGGCTGTGAGGCATTGATATTAGAGCTAGTAACCCAATAAACTTAAAGTCAAGTACCATAGTTCAGTCCAGAACTCTAAATTATATATTTGTTGAAGAGTTCAACAGACCTGAAACTGAAAAGGCTGTTGCTCCGCTAATGTCCACTTGCTTAACAGAAAGGGCATGACGCCATGTAATGCTATGACTAACAGCTGACTTTTCTCTGAAAGTAGTAATAAGCACATAACCAATTTTATGCAATTTTGCAAGTGATAGGTGTGGAAAAAATTGCAATATATAAGAGCATAAGTAATTAACCAAAAGTCAGTTAATTCCTAACTTTTAGATTATTCAACAGTGAAGCTGGACATCAAGAGTTTTTGCAAGCTTCATCTCTGAACTTAACAATATAATAACTTAAACATTAAACAACGCAATCCAACAAATATTGGGACAACTAGAAAGATAGCACACATAGGAATAACATTATTGGCAGGAAAACAAATACCTTAGGTTCCTAATTGCATCATTAAGCAATGATAAAGACACTGCCGTTTACAGAAGTGGCAGGTGAAAATCAAAAGGTAAACATGTTATCAATGACCAAAACATAAAACAGTCAAAAAAGCACCCAAAGTTTCATTCTTCTCTGATTAATGGTGTACTGCTTAGCAAGTCATTCAGTAGACTTGGGTCACTTGCAGTCTGCCAATGCAGTAAAGGGCTACTTTTTCTCCCATTCCCCACCCCCATTTTTTAATTCAAAATTAGAGGAGATCCTCAAAATAGAGAGAGAAAGAAAAACAAATATTCCTTATCGCTTGTGAAGCACAGGAAGAAGCAAAGAAAATGAGATATTTATAGTTAAAGTAGTGGTAATGAACAATTCACTTAAGGAAGAAGATGTTCATAAACAAATCCACATGGAGACAAATAGGTTCATGGAATGAGCCAACCATGTAGAAAACAATAAGCAGATCTTAAACCAAACTTTTAATTGCCAGAAATAATAGTTATTAGCTAATTAGCAAATTGAAGTTCATCAATACTGCTGAAGTGAAACAATACATGTCCAACTCCAACCTTCCTTTGCAAAATCATAAAAGATTCACATTATGCTAGACTCTGGTATGTAAGATGTACTAAGCATCATATCAGTCTCAGCTATATAAAGTATTAATATCATGCAACATGTTCAAATAAAAATAACAGCAACATGAAAAATTTGTCAAGCTCTACATGAAAGCCAAAGCATTGAGTAAAAACTGATTTCCTAAAGAAAGACATGACCAAAGTAGTAAACGAGAGCAGTCAAACGATTGAAACTCAAATAACCGAGAGAGATCAACAATCATACAAATGTGTTAACTGCATGTCTCATAAAATCCCTTTTCCATTCAGGGATGTTGCAAAACAACTTTCACTTTAATCATTAAGCAGCACAATTTCACATAGACCCCAATTTTAGACTATCAAAAACTAATATATGCTTTGCAATCGCCCCCTGGGGCTTTGATCAAATGGTAAGAGTGTAGTGCAGGATGCATGGGTTAGGCGCATGCCACGGATTAACCCTACCGCGAACAAAAACCTGGTAATGGAGAAGGGTAGAGGGACGGGAACATTATTCACCGAGTTCAAAACAATGCACCACTGGCCGTGGGGATTTCTCGATTATAGATATACTTTCTTTGCATTCTTCACTTCTTAACCATAAAAAAGCAAGTACCACCATAGATCAATATTTACACACCTACTTCTAAAACCGCCTTTTAATAAATTATGCCACAGCATGTTTAAAGACGAATCTAGGATTTCAAAATAGTATGATCTTATTATACTACATGTATACATTCTTATTTGTTGCATATGTATCATAATTCGAGCTGAAAGCAGGTTCAGCTGAACCTGCAAAACACGACCTAGACCACTCCTGCCTTGAAAACACTAAATTTCGGATTATTGGAGTGGTAGAACTCCCTACATGCCAGTAAAAGTTTGTATTTCCATTAAAAGTTAAAAAGTCCTTTTGTTTTTCTCAACACATTTAAGAACAAAATATAGTTGTTCCACTTACCAAGTTTAACCACCCATACCGCCCAAAATAAGGAAAGTTAACCTCAAGCATTTTCATTGTAATATATATAAGCAACCGAACTAAGTAAAACTAAGAAGTCGCTACATTTAAATAGTTACAGAAATTTAACTAATAATAGTTGTACATACTAACATAAAACGTGCAAATTCACAATGAATTTGTAAGGAGAGTGCTTGAGTGAGTGATCATACGAGTCAGGAGCACAAACTAGGACGTGAAAGCGATTGGTAGAAACAAGCACATTAACTAGAGCTCTTAGTCCCGGCGCGTCGATTCCGTCGTCGTTCGTCACCATCACCGTCGGCCGATCGCCGTCGACGAAGTTATCCTCCATTTCGCTTCTCGAAGTTCTCCGTTCAGTGAAAATCCTTCGCAATTTTTTTCTTCCCCGTTTGGAAATGGATTTTATTTCATTTTTAAACTTTAATTTGAAACATTATTTACAATAGAATATTTATTTTACAAATCTAGTCCTTTTTCTAGTATCAACTTAATAGAGGATTTGAAATTTGAAAAATTAATTAAAATAGTATTACAGGTAAAATACAAAATTTATTTATATATCTATACTATATTAAAAACACGAAGATTTTTCCCTTTAAAATATGGAGTTCGCATTCGATAAAATAGTAATATGAATATTTTATTAATATTTAGGAATAATTATTTAATTAATTCTCCTATAATTTAGGAATAACTATTTAATTATTCTCCTATTATTAACATCTAGGAAAGTTAATAAATTTTTTTCTAAATTTTTCTTATTCGTTCTACTCCGTATGTTGGAGTAGTTAATACCTTTACGGTTTTGGAGATCATTTTTGTAGTTAAGAAAATCCCGCTTAGCCTAAATTTTCGTCCATACGTTCAACTCCCTATGTTGGAGTATTAAACATATTTATCTTGTAGTTAATACCTTTTAGGTTTAGGAGATCTTTTTGGTTAAATTCTTTTTCCTTAAATCTCACACACAATTTTTTTTTTTTTTTGGTTTTATTATTTGATAAAATTACCTAATCTCAATATGTAAATATACTTACTAAAAGTTATTTTTGAGTATAAAATAAAAGGTTTAAATTTTGTAAATTGATGAATATTGATCCTATATATAGCTAACTCAATAAAGAAAGAAATTGTACTCTATAAAATTCTCCAATCATCATTCAATAAGTTCAAATTAAATTTAGTTCAAGTTTTATATATTCAAATTTTTCAGTTTAAGCAAGAAATACATAGTTTTTGAACATCTAAGAGTTTTTCTAATAAAAAAATTGAAAACTATTTTCAAGTTCATTTTAGTAGACAATCCTTTTTTTTTTCTTGCGAGCAAAAGACATGTTGTTATATTTCTTTAATCAATAAAAATATATATCAAATATTATAAAAGCACAAAGTCTCATAGCGAAATATTAATAAACCTTTTTACCCTTAAAAATGACTTTCAAATAGAATAAAATTGATATTTAATTATTTTTCCTAATATTTATAACTTTGACATCAAGTATATATTATGATAAAAGTATTAACTTAATTGTCCATTTTTATTGATTAGTACATAACGAATCATAATATACATTAAGACAAAAGCTATATTCATAAGATATTCTAAATAAATATTATTAGACAAGATCATGAATAAAATTATTTATATGTGTCAATATCATAATCAATATTTATCATTTTGAAGAACTCAAATTTGTACTTAATATTTTTTTGTGACTAATGCTTTGAATGTTATTTATATATTTCTAAAAAAAATAATTGTCATCAATACAGGGTACACGCACAACGCGTGTACCATGAGACTAGTATATACATACACACATCAAATGGTCCATTTAGAAAAAAATATCTTTTTAACTTAAACTTCTTAATTTAACCTTAATAATAAGTTTAATGGTCGCACAAATGCAAAAATATGGACTATACAAAATCTCATCACGCATAGCACATGACACACTAAGAAAGATCTCATTCTGAGTCTCCAACCAAAGCAAGTATTCACGGAGCTAAGAGATATTATGCATTAAGCACAACGAGATCAGTCAAAGAAAGAGATTTAGGCCTCCCAAAACATGTTATCCGATTCATAAAGGCATCATAAAAAAAATACAAGGAAGGTAATACATATGTCAATACCTAAATATGATATTATCAAACAAGTCAAAGGCACCTAAGAATCTCATCATTGTGCTTCCATTTTACTCTCTACATCTACTCTACTAAAAAAAAGGTTTACCCATTTCAAACTATGTCTCATGGAAAAGGAACGAGACAAAAAAAATCATGGAAAATTATTACGACGTAAAGACAACAAAAATACATATTTTTGTGTTTTTCTACTTCTTTATGTATGTGTTTTTGTGTTTTTATTTTGACTCTAATCTCTCAAAAAAATTATATAGGAGGTCCATCATCGGGAAGAGTCTAATTTGTTTTTGTTTTTTTTAAATCTTTTTTTATAAGCTACTAAACTACTACTAGAATACTACACTACTAGCTTTACGAATTATGAAACCAAATTAAAATCATAAGCTAGCTAAAAATAAAAAATAAGAAGCTAACATTATACTAATATAATAAAGAGAATTATCCCACGTAATTCTCCCACCCCATACTTGAAAGAGTGTAGTATTCCTAATGCACAATAAAGCAAAAATAATGAGGGTGGAAAAGAAACTCCCTGAAAGACCAAAGGACAAAATAATAACAGGGGCACCCTACACTTAGTTTCTACGCATCTAGCTCGCTTTTTCACATGTCTTATGGCCTTACTTTCCATGCTCATAATCCTACAAAACAAAAGCAAACTACAAAAATAAAATTAAAAAAATAATAATAAAGCTAGGTTGCTTCCCAATAAGCGCATGATTTATTGTTCCAATTGAAAATCATAAATTTTCAAAGTCTTACAACCAAATAAATATTGTGTCATATTTAAGACAACATAAAATTTCATGCACGCTAAAATAGGTTCAAATTAATTGAAATAAATAGAGTGTCTTTATTCTACTTTAAATTCAAAAAACTCTTTTTTTCCGTTTCAATTTAAACCAAATATTCCGGTTACATTCCAATGAATATTATAATAATAAATACTTACACGCATGATGTTACGTCAAACCAAATAGTTTAACCATGAAAGTTACAAATTAAAGTACATATGAATATCTCTTAACCATGACTGACTGATAAAAACTTTATATCCAAGATAAGTGTCATATATTTGTTTGCTTGGTGTAAACATTAAGTGCATCTAAATTTTTACCTTTTAAAAACTTCCAGAGTACTGGATTAAATATTTGCTAGTTAATATTGCTCGTACTAGTATCAAGTTATTTCAGACTTCATATGTAAGTTATTGACTTTGGTTAATTACTTCTAGGCAATAATAATATCGCACATAACAAGGTTAATGTAACGATCTGACCTGTCGTTTTGAGAACTAGCGTCCCGTTCGGTTGCTTAAGGTCTCGAGCAACTTCGTATTGTGTGTTATGACTTGTGTGTGTGGTCGAGTTCGGTTTTCGGATGATTCGGGATCAAGTTGGAAGAAGGATTCTTATTTTAGAAGTTTAAGCGGTAAGAGTTGATCGGAATTCGACTTTTGTATAGACGACTCTGAAATGGCATCTTTATGATTCCAATAGTTTCGTATGGTGATTTTAGACTTGTGCGTTGATCTCGTCCAAGTCACACCTCTATTCGAGGTTATGAAACAGTCGATTGCAATAATAATACCCAATAAAGGAGTCGAGATCGAATCTACAAGGAGCTGAGAGGGCAATTAGTAGTATATATTTGGATAGAGCACGTGATGTATCTAAATTGCTTTATCAAAGTCTCCGAAAGGCGCACTTGCACTTCCACAAATATTATTTTGCTTGTACTTCTAAAATTACACTACGGATTGCAATTCTAAGATGTAAAACTAGAGAATATTATTTTTGGGTTGTTTTCAAATATATAAAAAAGAGGCCTTTGACTTTCACCTAGGTGTTTTTCTAACGGGTTGTAAACTTTAAAGCTTGTTTTGTTAGCCGGAATGTATTATAACTGTCAACATTCAAATACCCCCTCTATACCTCTAGGTGAGAGAGTGATTTTGCCCAATTTGTCTTTCTCAAGTCCGTACAAAACAGTTGATATAATGCTCAAGCCGGGTTTTACTATCTCTAGGTTCAACCCTTTAATTGGGACTATAAATCTCTTGATTTTATCCCAAATTCTTGTTAGCCAAGTTTTCCCAGACTAAGTCTCTCTTTCTCAAGTAGAGACCAAGTCAAATAGGCATGAGCTAATATTTGCAACCATTAATTCTACAATTAAAATAAGACAAGGTTAAATAATAAATGCCCAACCATAAATAAACCCTAAATCAAACACCCATTAGGTTTACACACTAGGGCTGAGTCACAAACCTAGCTACTCATAATGAGTAAAGAAAACAATTGAGAAGAAAAGATGACAAAACTCATATTGCAAGATTAAAAGATCAAAATCCAATGTTAAATCACCAAAGTAAACTAAAGTTGCCTAAAAGGGTAAAGAAAGACGGCTACATAACTTTCAATATTTAAAAACTTGCCCTAATTTCGTGAAAGTAGTCTATTTATACAAAGCTGGAATTTTCATACAAAAATGCCCTTCCGGAGGTTCTGCGGCCGCACAATTCTATGTGCGGTTTGCACTTATCTTCAGTCTTGACAGGAGTTGACTCTACGACCACACAATTCTTGATTGTGACCGCATCTCTCATGTCCTGCTGTCCGCATAATTCTTGGTGTGGCCGCACAAGGCTCTTCTGCGGACTGCACATTTCTTGAGTGTGGTCGCATAGCTGATTTTTATGGTCGCATAGTTATTGTGCGGTACACATTTCTTTTTGAGCTAGAAGTGAGACTCTCTGAACTTTGGCTCTTATGTAACTTCTGCGGCCGCACAATAATGGTGCAGTCCGCACTTTGTACTGGGACTCTGTTGATTTTCCTTCACATTCTGCGTCCGTAGATAAAAATCTGCGGTCCGCACTTGAGCTTCTGTTCTTGATTTTTGTCCCTATTCAAATCACTCCTTCTTTATTTGAATTTCATCGTAGTGGCCCATTTTCTAATACTCCTGCAATTAAGCATATTTTATCAATTATCGGGAATACAATTAAACAATTCTGGACTAAAACGAAAGCTAAAAGGCGCTAATAAGTAGTCAAAATCCCCACTTATCAACTTTCCCAAACTTAAACTTTTGCTTGCCCTCAAGCAAATAAGGTAATTCCCACCCCCACAAGATAAGAGCTATTCTAGCTAATCTAAGGTGAATGAACACACATCAATTGGGACCAGTAATTACCCACAACACTCGTGAATTATCAACAAGGTAATGATTTGAAGTTTTAAGCACAAATAGTGTTAATGTGACACTTGAGCATCAAGAGTTGACTTTACTCATCAAGGAAGTTCGCTCTTTCATGTAGATCATTGTGGATCCCAAACTCTTCCTCATCTACTCTCCGTTAGCATATATCACTTAAGAATGTATCACTCAATTCAAGTATTTGTGAAAACTTCGCTCATCTCTCTCAAAAGAATGTCACAGGTACGGCTCTAAGTACCATATGCTTGCTCCTTATGTAAACCACTACTAATGTAAGTTCACTCGGCCTGTAATCACGTAGGGATTTTTCGGAATGTAATGAAGGATTTTGGACTAAGGTAGGAAATATTTGAATAGGGCGGGTTCATCTTTCCTTAAGCACTCCATTTTCTCTTTTTGGCTCATGCTTTGCCGACTCTTTGAGTTATTTTCTTTTTTTCTTAGGAGAATGATAAGTAGGGATTTTGACCGCTTATTTGCTCTCTTTTACTTACGTTTTAGCTAAAAAATGCTTAAAGGTATTCCCGAGAAATAATAAAATGTGCTTTCTTGCTGGGAAACGAGCTAAAGAAATGAAAATCAACTCAAAAAGGAGTAAAATTAGACAAGGACCAAAATAAGGAAAAAAGGGCCACAGTGCGGAATACACAATATTGTGTGCGGCTGCAAACTCTGAAGATGCACTGATAGAATTCCTTCACAGAGTGCGGACCGCCCAATTATTATGCGGCCGCAGAAAATGAGATTCAGAGAGCCAAGTTTTGGGATTCTGAAGTTGTGCGGACCGCACTATTATTGTGCGGCCGCAAAAGTCCAAAGTGCGGTCACACTCATAATTGTGCGGTCCACAGAATGAAGCCCAGATCCAGTCCAAGAGCAAGTGTGCGGCCATACTAAAAAATGTGTGATCCGCACAATTTGAGGAAGTGCGGTCGCATCTCACTTTTATGCGACCATAGAAAGCCAACCTGACCGATCTGTCTCAAAGTGTGGACCGCACACAGAATTGTGCGACTACACAACCTTCGCAGGGGCAATTTTGTTAGATATTTTCAACTGGGCATAAATAGATATTTTGTCATTTTTAGGTTAAGTTTTGTAAGTTTGGTTCACATGAACACTTATAGTCGTTTTTATTTTATGTATTGGGTAACTTTGTACTAGTTTAACATTTAAACATTAGATTTTCTTTCATTGATCAATTATTATGCATTTTATCTTAGTTTCTTCTCTAATTTCTTCATTTTCCTTGAGTAGCTAAACCCTTAGCTAGGATTGTGACCAAACCTTAGTATGGGTACTTAATGGGTGATTGATTTAGGGCTTATTTATGAGTGGGTATATGATATTTAGCCTAGTTCATGCTTAAATTCAAGAATTAATGGCTGCAAACACTGATTCATGCCAAATTGACTTAGTCTCTACTTGAGAAAGTGAGATTAAGTCTTGGAAAATTTGGCTAACTAGGAATTGGGGTGAACTCAAGAAATTGATAGCCCCAATTAAAGGGTCGAACCTAGAGATAGTAAGACCCGACTAGAGCATTTATCACTTGCTTCGTGTAATACCCATTTGGAGTTGAGAAAGCCAAATTGGGCAAAATCATTCAAACTACCGAGAGGTATAGAGTGCGTAATCGTGTGTGATTGCTATATTATATCCCGATCAACCAAACATGCTCTCTAAATCCGTTAGGTAACCAACTAGGCGGAAGTCGCAACCCTAAATCGTTTATAATTTAAAAAAAAACCAAAACCAAAAATATTGACCCTTAACTTTACAATTAATATCAATAGCGTAAAAGTAGAAGTAGAAACACCAAATGAATATGTGGAAGCGCAATCTTAGGTATGTCATACACTCACACTAGGTATATACCTAATCCCACATCAAGCTTCTTGTGGATTCGACCCCGACTCACGTTGGGGTTTTTATTATTGCCTCGACCGCCTCATAACCTAAATTAGTGGTGTGAGTTTGGGCGACATCAATTTTTGGCGCCGTTGCCTGGGAGCTAAAAAGAATTATCTATATATCTAGGTTCGTGTGTGATTTGTCTTATTTTCCTTCCAAGTCACTAATTTTGTTTTTGCATTGATTATAAAGTACAAGAACTCAACAATGAGCCTCTCGGTAATTTTCCATTGGGGGAGGAAGTGGACGATGATCAAGGTGATAAGGTTCTTCCCGAACCTCAAGCAAATAGGCGAGGACGACCGCCTCATGATAATATCCCCGTCCCTCCCCCAGCTCCACCAAGAGCGGTATCGCACCGGGTGTTGCCGAACGAGGGTTATGCAAGTTCTATAGTCTCACCCCGCATTAGGGCGAGAAACTTCTAAATCACCAATGTGATGCTTACACTACTTGAGCAATTGGGATTCTTCACCGGGGCTCCGAGTCAAAATACTTACAAGCATCAAAAGGGTTCGTGGATACTTGTTGGGGAAGCAAACAAACCAATGTTTCCGAGGATGCGTTGCGGTTGAGGCTATTTCCCTTCTCTCTACGGGGAAAGGCATTGGACTAGTTAGAGAGATTGACCAATCATTCCATCCATACATGGGATGAGTAGGCGGAATAGTTCATTGCCAAATTCTTCTCTCTGAGGCATATGGCTATACTTTGGGATGAGATTCTAGCGTTCAAGCAAGAACCTAATGAGCCATTGCACGAATTTGGGAAAGATATCGTACCATGGTTAAAGAGTGCCCAAATAACGATATGACTGAGTCCATGATCCAACAAACCTTCTACATGGGATCAACGCGACAAATCAATGTGGGGTAAATCAAATCGCTGGTGAGAACTTCATGACCACGCCATATGCCGAAGCGTGTGAAATCTTGGATGAAATGGCGGATACCTCATCGGCATGGCAAGGTAGAGCCAATGTTCCTCAAGGTGACCCAAATGTCATTCACCTACACAAGGAACTACATGATCATGGGCAAACAATTGCCCAGTTGACGACCATAATGAATCAATTGGCCAAATCTCAACTTCAACAAGTTCAAGGGCCGAAGCAAGTGAATGCAATGGAAGGTGTGAATATGATGATGAACAAGAGACGGCAAAAAGGTCAACAAGTGCAAAACCGTCCGGAACAATTTGTGCAAGATGATAGTGGGTATGACCAAGGTGATTCGTACAATGAGCAAGAAGAAGAAATGCAATATGTCAACAGTTATCAAGGCCAAAGAAATAATGCTCAAGTCCAAAATCAACAAAAATAGCGATCACAAGGAAATCAAGGAAATTGGAACAATTAAGGCCACCAAGGCAATTGGAGTGGTGGTAACAACAATCAAGGTAATTTGGGGGATAAAAATAATCAAGGCAATTGGAATAATCAAGGTAACTAAGGAAATTGGGGAGGCAATAATCTAAGCAATTGGGGTGGCAACAACCAAAGCAATATGGGAAGTAGTAGCCAAGGGGGTTAGAACAATAATAACCAAGTGAATCGGGGGTCGGGCTTTCAAAGGCCCTCGATGTATCCACAACCAAGAAACCCGCCTCCATATACTTCTCAAGGTTCCAGTTCTTCCAACAATGATATGGGACGGATTGAAAATATGTTCAAAAAATGGATGGAGAAAAATGCCGACTCTGATGCTCAATTAGCCTCCCACAACACTTTAATCTGCAATTGGAAGTTCAATTGAGGCAAATCTCGCAAGCTTTAAACACTCATCCTAAGGGGGCACTACCTAGTGATACAGTGGTGAACCCGAAGGGTGAGAACAACACGGGACATGCCATGGCCGTAACCACAAGGAGTGGAAGAGGTGGATATGCAACCACCTCAACTCAAAGAAGAATTGTGGATGATGATGTGTTGGTTCAAGAATATGAGACTCTGAGCAATGTGGTTCAAGCTAATGAAGAAGTGAGAATTGATATTGATGAAAGTGTAGAGGAGACCAAGAAGAAGTGAACCCGTCTAGGGAGCACGTGATTGACATACCGAAACCGGTAGTGCCAAAGGCCAAGGCACCAATGCCAAGGCATCCTCCTCCATACCCTCAAAGGCCGCAAAGCAAAATAGTGAGAACCAATTCAAGAAGTTTATTGACATGATGAAGAGTTTATCCATTAATGTGCCGTTGGTTGAGGTGTTGGAATAAATGACTAGTTATGCAAAGTTCATGAAGGATTTGGTGACAAAGAAAAGATCAATGAATTGTGAGACTATCAAGCTGACACATCAAGTGAGTGTTATTGTGCACACAATGGCTCCGAAATTGGAAGATCCCGACGCTTTCACAATCCCTTGCACTATTAGGAGCACCGACTTTGCCAACGCTCTATGTGATTTGGGGGCAAGTATCAACTTTATTCCCTACGAGGTGTTTAAAACTTTGGGAATTGGGCAACCAAGACCCACATCTATGAGGTTGCAAATGGCGGATCGGACTATGAAGAGACCATTGGGTATTATTGATGATGTGTTGGTTTGTGTTGATAAGTTCATCCTTCCGGTGGACCTGGTGATCCTTGGTTGCGAGGTTGACTATGTGTGCCTATTATTTTGGGGAGACCTTTCCTTTCTATAGGAAAGGCTCTTGTTGATTTGGAAGTCGATGTTACTCACCTTCCGGGTGGGTGATGAAAAGGTGGTTTTCCATGTGTGCAAATCTGTGAGGCAACAAAATGGCAATGAAGTTTGTTCATTTGTGGACTTAGTGCCCGAAGTGATTGTTGATTATGCTAGTGCCGTGATGAATGTTGATGACACCTTGGAAGCCGTATTGATTAATCATGATGATGATGAGAAGGAACGCTTTGTGGAATGTGTAAATGCTGCAAGGAATGGGGTCGTATACTTACGAACACCGAAAATTGTCCATAGATCTTGAGAACCGGAAGACTCCTCCAACAAAGCCCTAAATCGAGGAGCCTCCCACTTTGGAGTAAGTCATTTCTTTCATATCTCTGGTATGAGTTTCTTGGCCCATGTTCTACTTTACCTGTTATTCTTTCCTCTTGCTTGACTAACGTGAAAGTAGATTCTACTTTGGCGGTGCTCCAAAACAGGAAGAAAGCTATAGGATGGACATTGGCGGATATTCGGGGTATAAGCCCCGCCTTTTGCATGTACAAGATTATCTTGGAGAAGGATACCAAACCCTCCGTTGAACATCAAAGAGGATTAATGAAGCAATGCAAGAGGTAGTGAAGAAGGAGATCATAAAATGGTTGGATGCCAGGTTTTTTAAAATCATTTTTAGGTTATGTTTTCTAAGTTTGGTGCACCTGAACACTTAGAGCCATTTTTATTTTCTGTATTTGGTAACTTTGTGCTAGTTTAGCATTTAAACATTAGATTTTCTTTCCAATTATTATGCATTTTAACTTAGTTTCTTCTTTAATTTCTTCATTTTCCATGAGTAGCTAAACCCTTAGTTAGGGTTGTGACACAACCCTAGTATGGGTATTTAATGGGTGATTCATTAAGGGCTTATTTATGATTGGGTATATGATATTTAGCTTTGTTCATGCTTGAATTCAAGAATTAATGGTTGCAAATATTGATTCATGCCAAATTGACTTAGTCTCTACTTGAGAAAGTGAGATTAAGTCTTGGAAAACTTGGCTAACTAGGAATTGGGGTGAACTCAAGAAATTGATTGCCCCAATTAAAGGGTCGAACCTAGAGATAGTAAGACCCGACTAGGGAATTTATCACTTGCTTCGTGTAATACCCATTTGGACTTGAGAAAGCCAAATTGGGCAAATCATTCAACTACCGAGAGGTATAGAGTGAGTAATCGCGTGTGATTGCTATATTGTATCCCGATCAACCAAACATGCTCTCTAAATACGTTAGGTAACCAACTAGGCGAATGTCGCAACCCTAGATATTTTATAATTTGAAAAACAACCAAAACCAAAAACATTGACTCTTAGCTTTACAATTAAAATCAATACCGTAAAAGTAGTAGTAGAAACAACAAATAAATATGTGGAAGTGCAATCTTAGACATGTCGTACACTCACACTAGGTATATACCTAATCCCACATCAAGCCCCCTGTGGATTCGACCCCAACTCGTGTTGGGTTTTTTTATTATTGCTTCGACAGCCTCACAACCTAAATTAGTGGTGTGAGTTTGGGCGACATCAATTTTTTGCGCCATTCCCGGGGAGCTAAACAGAATTAGCTATATATCTAGGTTTATGTGTTATTTGTCTTCTTTTCCTTCCGAGTCACTAATTTTGTTTTTGAATTGATTAGAGGTACAAGAATGGCTCTCAACAATGAGCTTGTTGGGAATTAGCCATTGGGGAGGAAGTGGGCGATTATCAAGGTGATGAGGTTCTTCTCGAACCTCAAGCAAATAAGCAAGGCTGACTATCTTATGATAATATCCCAGTCCCTCCCCCACCTCCACCAAGAGCGGCAGCGCACCGAGTGTTGCCGAACGAGGGTTACGCAAGTGATATAGTCCATCTCTGCATTAGGGCAGGCAACTTCCAAATCATCAATGTGATGCTTACACTACTTGAGTAATGGAGATTCTTCACCGGGGCTCCGAGTCAAAATGCTTACAAGCATCTCAAATGGTTCATGGATACTTGTTAGGGGAGAAAACAAACTAATGTTTCCAAGGATGCGCTGAGGTTGAGGCTATTTCCCTTCTCTCTATGGAGAAAGCCATTGGACTGGTTAAAGAGTTTGCCCAATCATTCCATCCATACATGGGATGAGTTGGGAGAAACATTCATTGCCAAATTCTTTTTCCGGGGCATATGGATACACTTCGGGATGAGATTCTAGCGTTTAAGAAAGAACCTAATGAGCCATTGCACGAGATTTGGGGAAAATATCGTATCATGGTTAAATAGTGCCCAAATAATGATATGACCGAGGCCATGATCCAACAAACCTTCTACAGGGGGATAAACATGACAAATCAATGTGTGGTAAATCAACTCGTTGGTGGGAACTTCATGACCATGCCATATGCCTAAGTGTGTGAAATCTTGGATGAAATGGTGGGTACCTCATCATCATGGAAATGTAGAGCCAATGTTCCTTAATGTGACCCAAATGTCATTCACCTACACAAGGAACTACATGATCATGGGCAATCAATTGCCGAGTTGATGACCACAATGAATCAATTGGACAAAGCTCAACTTCAATAAGTTCAAGGGCCGAAGCAAGTGAATGCGATGGAAGGTGTGAATATGATGATGAACAAGAGATGACAAAAAGGTCAACAAGTGCAAAACCGCCTGGAACAATTTGCCCAAGATGATAGTGGGTATGACCAAGGTGATTCGTACAATGAGCAAGAAGAAGAAGTGCAATATGTCAACAACTATCAAGGCCAATGAAATAATTCTAAAGGCTAAAATCAACAACAATGGCGATCACAAGGAAATCAAGTAAATTGGAACAATCAAGGCCACCAAGGAAATTGGAGTGGTGATAACAACAATCAAGGTAATTGGGGGAATAAAAATAATTAAGGTAATTGAAATAATCAAGGTAACCAAGGCAATTGGGGAGGAAATAACCAAAGCAATTGGGGTGGCAACAACCAAATCAATTGGGGAGGCAACAACCAAGGGGGTTGGAACAATAATAACCAAGGGAATCGGGCTTTAAAAGGCTCCCCGATGTATCAACAACCAAGCAACCCGCCTTCATATCCGTCTCAAGGTTCTAGTTCTTCCAACAATGAGATGGGGTGGATTAAAAATATTTTCAAACAAATGATGGAGAAAAATGCCGACTCCGATGCTCAATTAGCCTCCACTACACTTCAATACGCAATTTGGAAGTTCAATTGGGGCAAATCTTGCAACCTTTAAGCACTCATCCTAAAAGGGCACTACCTAGTGATACAGTGGTTAACACGAAGGGTAGGAACAACATTGGAGAAGAATATTTACATCAATAGAGAATATATACATCAATAGAGAGAGAAGAATACGTACATAATGAAAATAAAAAGGAAATGATATCAGTTATTACATGCCAATGTCAAATGTCAAATCAAAATAAACTCCACCCCCTGAATAAAAATAAGCATTGTCCTCAATTCTTAACAAAATAAAAACAAAGAAGGGAAAGAGTGATAGGACTCCCTATGTGTTCTCTGTGTCTATAGCAGCATCACCTCCATCAGGCTCCTCAAACAGGATCGCATTATCCTCTGTTGGGGAGTAGCTGGGTTGATGAACATCCGTAGCACTGCCTCGGCAGTGTGGGCAACGAGGTCTAGCTCCTCACACTTGTTATCTTAGTCACCTCTCGTCTCAACTTGTCAACTGATTTCCTCGAAGCCTAGGATTTCATCATCTTCTTCACCTGCTTCCCAAGCTACTCAATTTCTCCCCCATGCGCCACCAAAGTGTCCATGATGGTCTTATGATTCTCCAATATCTTCTTCAAAGTTTCCTCCACTGTCGGAGGACTCTAGGGTGCTGGGGTAGAAGTCTGTGCTGCAACAACACTGGATAGGTCAGACAACTTTACAGTGGATGTCTGCATCCAGTTGTTGAGACTCACCAGTGTCTGGGAGACTCATAGCGCAGAAAGTGGATAAGTAGAGGAGGAAGGAACTAATACCAATGGCCCTGAAGATAGAAGTGGATGCATAACAGTTGTATCGGTGGAAGGCCCGACTGTTATGGAAGGAATGGATATTGTAGAAGGCATGGCAGCTAAATCTGCAACTACCACCGACGGCTCATGAGACTGGCCTATGATAGTAGTCGACTTACCCTTGTTCTTCGTGTTCCTTGGGTCCTTCAAAGAGTACTAGGTGAAGGGATTCTTAGCCCTAACCTTCGTATAAAAGCTCTTCGGTTCCAGCCCCGCATCCGTGAGATACTCCGTGATAGTGTTGGGATACGGATAGGAGCTTTCACGCTACCTAACAACCAGAGACATGTTTGCCGACATGATGGCACCCACATTGATTGGGTACCCCGATCATGATGGAGGTAACTAGGACTGCCCGAGGGACTGGGAGATTGTTTTCATTCTGGATTGGATCTATTCGACTGCACACAAATGTCTGCCAACCTTCTGCTTCAAAGTTGAGGGTGTTCCGCTGAATGGGAACCCCTATTGTGATCCATGGTGGTGGTGGCCTTGGAGCTGCATGTATCTCAGCTAGCTAAGGGCGAGCCGCATCACCCATTGCAAACTTCTCTAATTACTGCACCGGATCCAAATCCTCAAGCCCCAAATAAGTGTTCAGGGTTCTATACCAAATCTTACTTTCAAGTTCCTCACTTTAGTCACCTTTGTCCCTTTCTTGATATGCACCACATTGGCGTAGAATTCCCGGTCTAGGTGCTCCTTGGCATCCACCACACTATGAGTGAACCATGTCCACCCTTTTCTCTCCCGAAATTGTTTTGCCACATTTGGATTGTACCTATCCAAATCTTTCAAAATAAACTGACGCTTAAGTGTGAGCGATCTCTGAGGCCACCACTCTCGAAATCTGGTGAAAGTTGTCAAGCTTACAAATCTGTCTTCCCAAATTTCCTTCTTTTTCGACCTCTCGAGGCCGGCAACTCTAGTATCACCCCCTCGGCCATCATCCGGAATATAATCATCATTATAAACTGTGACTGGTGCGGTGGGGGCATGAGTAGATGAGGGTTCTGGACCCTGACTGTCATCTTCCAAACCCTTAGAAGTGCTTGCTGAGGTGGAAGGCTCATTTCAGAGTTGGTATCTCTCTGCAAACTGTTGTGGCTGAGATTGGGCATCAGGTTGTTGTTCCATAGAGTGGACCTCTGATACTTCCATAGACGGGAAGTATGAAATTGATTTAGAGGGCTCTACAACCCTACTTCGCCCTGCGGTTGCCTTTTTGGATATCCCTTTTAGTACAAAGAGCGAGGGTACCCCTGCCTTGGCCTCGGGAGGGTTCACCCCTCCCCTTGGTTGTATCACCTTGTCCCCATGATCTAACCATTATCTACAATACATAGCAACATGAATCAACTGTAGTTCAAATCCAGAGTATCAGACAGTTGCAGACAAAATAGTGTGTAGGTTGGGGAAGTGTGTTCCGCACATTTTGAAGTGCGGCCGCAGTAGTGGTTCTGCAGTCCGCACAATTTTAAGTGCGATCGTAGAATTGAAATGCGGTATGCACAATATTGAGTGAGGCCGCACAATGCAAGCTCAAAAATCACACCTCTATGAAGTTAGAGAATCGATCGATTTGCGGCCACACACACTTTTCTGCGGCCATAGTTCAATTTTTGCGGACCGCACAATCATTTCACACAATATCCCCCTAGACTACTCATTTGCGGACCGCAAATTCCTTGTGCGCAATTCAAAAAGAAACGACAGTCAACTCAGGGTTTCTAATTCACGCACAATTTAGACAATGGTATTGGAAATTTAGACTTGATACACATTTTACCCATCCCCCAAATAGCAAATAGGAAGTTACCCACACAAGTTTAAGCTCACATGATGATGAATTTGATATTACCCATACATTTTTTAGTGCGGCCGCAGATTTTGGTGTATCCGCATATTTTCTTATACGACCGCACTATTTCCATTTCTCTAACATGAAAATTCAAAGAGTTTGCAATTTGTGATCTCTAGTTGTGCCGCCGCACCAAAAATTGTGCGGCCGCAGATCCCTTTCCACGGTCCGCACTTTTTTCATACTTAGCCTTTTTTTTCTGAGCACAGTTCCTGCAAAGCACACTCATTCCTGCAACACACTTCAAAACCAGTTAGCACAAAGCACGACCTATCTAAAGAAGAAGAAAAAGAAAAAGAAACACGGGTTGCCTCCCAAAAAGCGCATGATTTAACGTCACGGCACGATGGAGATTACCATCATCACTTGAAATAAATCACTGCCACGACGTGGCCATCACCAACTTTTCCCAGATAGTGCTTCACCCGGTGACCATTAACTCCAAACACTTCATCATTTTTATTCTTCAAGTCCAATGCACCAAAGGGTGTCACATTCACAACCTCAAACGGGTCACTCTATTTAAACTTCAACTTTTCCGGAAACATCCGTAACCGAGAATTGAACAATAACACAAGATTACCTTCTTTAAACTCCCTGTTCCGAATGTACTTGTCATGGAGTTACTTCATCTTCTCCTTGTACAAGGATGAATTTGTGTATGCATGGTACCGAAATTCTCCTAGCTCATTCAACCGTGCCACCCTTAAGTTGGCGGCAACATCCCGCTCAAGATTTAGCTTCTTCAAAGCCCACATGGACTTGGGCTCAAGTTCCACCGGAAGGTGACAAGCTTTCCCAAACACCAACCGGTGTGGAGACATCCCAATCGGTGTTTTTTAAGCCTTCCTATAAGCCTATAAAGCATCGTCGAGTTTCTTTGACCAATCCGTCCGGTTAGCATTCACTGATTTTGACAAAATACTCTTGAATCTTGCGGTTGGAGACTTCCACTTGTTCGCTTGCTTGAGGGTGATAGGGAGTCATGACTTTGTGAGTGACACCATATTTGCTAAGCAAGGTGTCAAAAGTTTTGTTGCAAAAATGCGCCCCTATCACTTATGATGGCCCGCGCAATACCAAACCTTATGAATACGTTCTTTTTTAAAATTGCCACTAGACTTCTTGCTTCATTGTTGGGTAAAGCTACGGCCTCAACCCATTTTGACACATAATTCACTTCTACCATAATTTAGGTGTTCCCACAAGAGCTTACAAACTGTTCCATGAAATCAGTATCCCACACATCAAAAATATCAATTTCTAAGATGGCGGTGAGGGGCATCTCATTTTTCTTTGAAATCCCACCAGCCCTTTGACATTCTTCACAACACTTGACTAGATCCCTTATCTCCTTGTAGAGAGTAGGCCAATAGAATCCACATCTCAATACTTTGGCCTCTGTTCTTACTCCACCATGGTGACCCCATATGGTGAATAATGACAAGCCCCAAGATAATTTGGTACAAATCACGCCATCGGTACAAATCCGGAAGAGGTATGGTTCATCCCAATAATAGTCTAGGCAATCCCGTTTGAGCTTCTTCCTTCGGTTTGAAGAGAACTCATCCGGGATAATACCACTCACAAGATAATTTTCTGAATCAACGAACCATGGAATCTAGGTCATGGAAATGACTAGAAGTTGCTCGTCGGGGAAGTAGTCATTAATTTCAAGGCCGTCATGTGGCCTCCCCTCCTCCTCCAAGCGAGACAAGTGGTCCGCCACTTGGTTTTCACTTCCTTTGCAATCTTGGATGTCTAGATCGAACTCTTACAATAAAAGAACCAATCTCATTAACCGAGCCTTTGAATCTTTCTTGCTCATAAGGTACCGAAGTGCTGCATGATCCGTGTGGACAATCACCTTTGTACCCATCAAGTACTGGCAGAACTTCTCCATAGCAAAAGCAATAGTAATGAGCTCTTTTTCGATGATAGTATAATTGACTTGGGCATCATTCATGGTCTTACTAGCATAGTAGACTAGATGAAAGATCTTGTTGATACATTTCCCCAAAACTACTTCAACCGCCACATCACTAGCGTCACACATGAGATGCAAATGCAAGCTCCAAATCGGGCGGTGATAATAGAAGTAGTTGTCAATTTGAACTTGAGCAATTAAAACGCTTTCATGCAATCCTCATCTAAATGGAATTTAGCATCTTTCTCCAAAAGCTTACACAATGGGTTCACCACTTTTGAAAACACCTTGATGTGGTAGAACCTTGCATGACCCAAGAAACTCCTTCCCTTAATGGATGTTGGAGGTGGAAGTTTGGAAATCACCTCTATTTTCGCCTTGTCGACCTCAATGCCATGCTTTGAAATCTTGTGGCCAATCCTTCCTCAACCATGAAATAATATTTCTCCCAATTCAACACCAAGTTCGTCTCTTCACATCTTGCCAAGACCTTATCCAAATTTGTCAAACAATCATCAAAGCAATTCCCGACCACCGAAAACTCATCCATGAAGACTTCAAGGAAATCCTCCACCATGTTCGTGAAGATAGCCATCATACACCTTTGATAAGTCGCTGGTGCATTGCATAACCTAAATGGCATCCGCGAGAATGCGAAAGTGCCATAAGGGCATGTGAAAGTAGTCTTCTCTTGATCTTACAGAGCAATAAGAATTTGATTGTATCCAGAATACCCATCAAGAAAACAATAGAAAGCACGGCCGTCCAATCTATCAAGAATTTGATCTAGGAAGGGAAATGGGAAATGATCCTTCATTGTGATTTTGTTGATCTTGTGATAGTCCATACACACTCTCCACCTGGTCACCGTTCTTGTAGGAATCAACTCGTTCTTGTCATTGGTAACCACCGTCATGCCCCCTTTCTTTGGAACACATTGCACCAGAGAAGTCCACGGACTATCCGAAATAGGGTAAAAAAACCCCGGCATTAACCACTTTATGATCTCCTTTTTGACCACTTCTTGCATTGCTTCATTTAGCCTCCTTTTATGTTCAATGGAGGGTTTGGCATCCTCCTCCAAAATAATCTTGTGTATGCAAAATGCGGGGCTTATTCCCCGAATATTTGCCAATGTCCATCCAATAGCTTTCTTTCTCTTTTGTAGCACCGCCAATGTAGATTCTACCTGCATGTTAGTCAAACAAGAGGAAAGAATAACTGGTAAAGTAGAACAAGAGCCAAGGAATTCATAACTGAGATGCAAAGGCAATGGATTTAACTCCAAAGTGGGAGGCTCATCGATTGAGGGCTTTGTTGGGGGAGTCGTCCAATTTCAAGATCCAAGGACAATTTACGGGATTCATAAATGTACAACCTCATTCCTTGCAATGAATTAATGCATTCCACATAGCCATCCATCTCGCTATTATCAAGGTTAAGCAAAACGGCCTCCAATGTATCATCAACATTCATCGTGGCACTAGTATCATCAATAATCACATCGGTCACCAAGTCCACAAACGAACACACTTCCTTGCTATTTGGTTGGCTCATAGATTTGCACACATGGAAAACCACCTTTTCATCACCCTCCCGGAAAGTGAGCTCATTGGCTTCCACATCAACAAGAGCCTTCCCCGTAGCAAGGAAAGGACTACCTAGAATAATGGGCACCTCATAGTCTACTTCATAATCAAGAATCACAAAATCCGTCGGGAGAATGAATTTATAACCACGAACTAACACATCATCATTTATACGCAACAGTCTCTTCATGTATGATCTCCCATTTGTAATCTCATATGTGGGTCTTGGTTTCCCAATTCCCAAAGTCTTGAAAACCGAATAGGGCATCAAATTGATACTTTCCCCAAGATCATAAAGAGCTTCAACAAAGTCGGCACGTCCAATGGTACAAGGGATTGTGAAAGCGCCGGGATATTCCAATTTAGGAGCTATTGAATGCACAATTTCACTCACTTGATAAGTCATCTTTATAGTTTCACAATTCATCGACCACTTCTTTGTCACCTAGTCCTTCATGAACTTTGCATAACCGGACATTTTCTCCAAATCCTCAACCAATGGTACACTAATATATAGGCGCTTCATCATGTCATCCATAAATTTCCTTTGACTTGAGGTGGGTGCATCCCCACCTTTTCCACTCCTTGTAGTAATGGCCATGGCATGTCCCGTGTTGTTCCCACCCTTTGGGTTCACTGCCGTGTCACATGGTAGTGCTCTCTTAGGACGAGTGTTTAAAGCTTGTGAGATTTGCCCCAATTAAACTGCCAAATTGCGAATTGAAGTGTTGTGAGAGGCTAGTTGAGCATTGGAGTCAGCATTCTTCTCCATCATTTGCTTGAACATGTTCTCAATTTGCCCCATCTCATTATTGGAAGAGCTTGGACCATGGGAAGGATTAAGAGGCATGTTTCTCGGTTGTTGATACATCGGGGGCCTTGGAAATCCCGACCCCCGATTTCCTTGGTTATTGTTCCATCCCCCTTGGTTGTTTCCTCCCAAAATATCCTTGACTATTGCCACTCCAATTTCCTTGGTTATTTTGACCATTCTAATTTTCTTGATTGTTTTGATTGTTCTAATTCCCTTTATAGTTACCACAATTCCAATTTCCTTGGTTGATAGAATTCCAATTCTGTTGATTATCATGAGATCGCCATTGTTGTTGATGCGGGCCTTGAGAGTTGTTTCTTTGCCCTAGGAAGTTGTTCACATATTGTACTTCCTCCTCTTGTTCATTGTAAGATTTATCTTGATTAAGCCCACTACGTTCTTGCACATAATGTTCCGCACGGTTTTGCACTTGAGGACCCTTTTGCCTTCTCTTGTTTGCCATCATACTCCATTGCATTGACTTGCTTAGGACCTTGCACTTGTTGAAGTTGAGTCTTGGCTAATTGATTCATTGTGGTGGTCAACTCGGCAATTGCTTGCCCATGATCATGCAATTTATTATGTAGGTGAATCACGTTTGGATCACCTTGAGGAAAATTTGCTCCACTTTGCCATGCCGATGAAGTATCCTCCATTTCATCTAAGATCTCACAAGCTTTCGCATATGGCGTTGTCATGAAATTTCCACCGGCAAGTTGGTTGATCACGCATTGATTGGTGTCACGTCCCTCTTTTTTCCAACTCCTCTCGGGTCGGTCAAGGGTTTTGGACATTATTGGGACAACTCGTTTCCTTTTGGGAAATGGGTATGCAAGATTTGAGGAGTCGCCACCTAACGAGTTAAGGTGCGTTAGGGAACCTATTTGAGTTATTTACAGGCATTGATTTGATAACCAGAGATAGGGTAAGGTTTTGAAATTATTCTAAGGGGAAGGTGTTAGGAACCCCTCAGAATCCACAATTGTGGTTCCCGGCCAAACAACTATTGTGAATTTGTACAAGTAGCAAATAGGCAATTAATGTCTAAGTCAAATAAAGGTTTTGGAAGATTCTCAGTCTAAGCACACATGTGTTACTAAAGTTTTGAAAATATTTAATAACTATATAATTTTTTGAAGAAGTTATAATCTAAACATGCATATGGGAGGTAGAGGATGTCCTAGGTTGTTTGTCATATGGACCACATCAATGCAATACCCGGTATGTCACTCCTCAAAGAAGGGCTACATGTGGTATTAGTGCACCGGTCATCATATCCATATCTACCCTTCCCACCCCGTTGAGGTAATTAAAGCGAGTGTTGGTCAACGACCGCTATTGCGTGCTGTTACCCGTCCCCTTCCTTATAGTCACGGAGGAATTTAGGACTTATACCTATAAGGGATGTTCTAGGCAGACCCTCGGGTTTAAAGGCAAATACTAAGGCGACAAATAAGAACATATATAACTGCAATTAGGGGGAAACACAGAGACAACAGAGAAAAGGCCCAAGTATACCTCCATAGGTAATGCAAATAGGCAGCACGACTCATACACAGTTAAGGGCAGTATTCAAATTCAGAGTCCTAAGACATGGTATCTAAATGAGCTAGAATACAGGTTGTTCTATAATTCAGAAAGGGGTCCTAATCAATTTGCCTACTGATTTTAGAACCTGTTAACCATTTATGCAGTAAACACAAAAGGGACAGTTCTTTTAGTTTTATGAAGGTTGATTACCTAAGGCTTGCCTAGTGTTGCACCCTTTTTTTTTTCCGAGCACTCCTTTCGAGGCCGGTTAAAAGGGTTTTTGTCATTGGATGGGACAACACGTTCCCTTTTGGGAAAGGGGTTTGCACATTTCTGAAGAGTCGCCACCTAATGATTTTAAGGTGCGTTAGGGCACCTAATGGGTTTCATTTACAACTAAATTTGCTAACCAGAGACAGGGTAAGGGCTTGAAATTATCCTAAGGGGAAGGTATTAGGCACCCCTCAGGATCCATAAGTGTGGTTCCTGGCAAAATAGCATTTGTGAATTTGGGTAACTAGCAAGTAAACAATTAATCTCCAAATAGTATGGGGTTTGAAATGTTCATAGCCTAAGCACACAGTTGTTAGTAGTTGAGAATGTTTAGTAGCTAATAGTTTTGAAAAGAATTATGGTCTAAACATGTTTATGGGAGTAAGGGGTATCCTAGGTTCGTTTATAATATGGATCACATCAATACAATACCCGGTATGACACTCCTCAAAGAGGGGCTACACGTGGTATTAGCGCACTGGTTATCATATCCATATCTACCCTTTTCCACCCCGTGAAGGTAATTAAAGTGAGTGTTGGTCATGACCTCTATTGCATGCTGTTATCCGTCCCTTCCTATTAGTCCCGGAGGAATTTAGGACTTCTATCCTATAAAGGAGGTTCTAGGCAGACCCTCATGTTTTAAAGGTAAAATTCTAAAGCGACATATAAAGACAAATATGACTGCAGATAGGGGGGTAACATGTAATTAGGAAAGGGACGGATAATTCAAATACCTCCATAGATAATTCAAGTAATCAGCATGACTAAAACACAATTAAGGTCTTGGCTTAAATTCAGATCCTAAAACATGGTAGCTAAGTGACAACAATAGAGAAACAGATTTATTGCATAACTCAGAGAGGAAGTCCTAATAAGTTTTGCCTATTGGTTTTAAACATGCTGTCAGTTAAACAATAATCATAAGAGGGCAGTTCCAGTTTCATTTTAAAGTTGATTACCTAAGGCTTGCCTAGGCGTGGGGATAATATGTAACAATTATTTAGAATTGTTAACAATTTTAGGTTGTTATATCTAAGAGTATGCAATCCTAAGTGTTGCAGAATATACAGAAGTTAATTACCAGTTGTTAGAGCGAAGTGAACTGTTTCATACTGAAGTAATTAGGCTAAGTGTAGTTAGGCGAATGTGATCTTAGAACATGATATCTAATGCAGAAACATGCAGAATAACAGAATTTCTAAACGCACATCAAATTATGCACAACTTTATAATAGGCAGAAGTGACAGTTTGTTTTAGTGTTGTTTACCTAGAAACAAGATTTCTAAGTGCGTAGCTTGGTTGTATCATAATAAGACATGATTGCAGCTTATGTTAACATTATTTATCCTAGGACATGATTTCTAAATAAGATTCAGAATAAGTAGAATCACATGGTGACAATTCATGTTAATGTTAATGTTTTCCTTAGAGACATGAGTTCTAAGTGATGATTAGATGCTGAAAAACAATATATATGCATCCTAGGGAACATGGTATCTAATGCATGGCATGCTTTGTGCAGGTTATTCCTAAACATGACTGCTCGCATAGAGGAAAGTAAACCTAGGAGCATGATTTCTACCCTTGATTATGCTACAACATACATAGTACCCTCCCCTTTTCACTATCCACCCCCAAAGTTGTTTTACAAATTATTACAGACCATTGAGTATGAATTACATAACTGAAATGAGAAAATAAGAAGTTATCTATAGGGAGCCTGCAGTATAGGCCCAGATCTTCATATCCTCAATGATAAGTGGTGTTACATAGCCTTTCTCATTATCCAGGTGTGTCAAAGTTCCCTAAGGACCTCAAGGGATCCCGGGAAGTGCTCACACCCAGATTTCATAGCCACATTAGAGTAAGAGCAGTGTAGAAGGGCTATCCTTAGTGTGTCAAAGTTCAGAGGGAGCTTAGGGGTCCCAAAGCAATGCTCACACAAAGGGGGCAGGACTTAAAAGGTCTAAGAGTAGAGTGAGAGTGCTTGATATAGTTTTGAAAAAGAGGTTGAGTAGGAAAACAGTTTTGTAAAGAGACTTGATTATAACAGAAAAGTTTAACTAATGAAATAGTTGAAAGAGCAGAAACACCAATCTCAAGACCAAAACACATTCAACATCACACAAAGAACCAAGAACAGTCAAACAACCACAAGCAGGGGTAATGGGATTTGAGGGAAGAGTATAGAGCATGTGAAGGCAAGCATGTAGTGAGCGAAGTATACATAGATACACACTCCAAAGTTCCTAAGGGGTTCAGGGAATTGGGAGACAACATAGTAATAGTATCAAACAGTTTAAGGTAATACCAGTAAGAGCATGCCTTAACCAAAGCTAGTGTACAGACATAGTGTAACGACCCGGTCCGTCGTTACGTGAAACCTGCATTTTAATTGCTGTTATTGACTTGTATTAGATTGGTTATACTGTATTTGATGTATTAGAGTTGATAGGCTTGAAATCTAATGGTTGTAGTGAGAGTTCAATCAATTAGCCTTTAAAAATAACCTTAAAATGAGAAAAGTCAACTAAGGGTTGACTTATTGGTAAACGACCTCGGAATGCAAATTTTATGGCTCGGATAGCTTCGTTAGGTGATTTGGGACTTAGGAATGTGTTCAGAATAATTTTGTGATGTCCGGTGTAGTATTAGGTTTGAATTGGCGAAAGTTAGGTTTTGGCGATTTCCGGTCGGCAGTGAAAAATAGGCTATCGGGGTTGGAATGGAATTCCGATAGTTGGAACAGGTTCGTAATGTCATTTTGGATGTGTCTGCAAAATTTCAGGTCAATCGGAGTTAATTTGGATAGTTTCGGCATCGTTGGTGGATTTTAGAAATATCAAAGTTCTTAGGCTTGAATCCGATGTGGATTTGGTGTTTTGATGTTAGTTTTAGTGTTTTGAGAGTGCAACTACGTTTGAATGATCATATGTGATGTGTTGGTATGTTTGGTTGAGGTCCCGAGTGGCTCGAGATTGATTTCGGATGGTTAACGGGAATTTCGAAAGTTGGAAATTGCAGCAAAAAGCTGCTGGTGTGAAATCACTGAGATTTCCGCACCTGCGGAAGTGTGACCGCATGTGCGGGCTCGCAGGTGCGGCATTGGGGTCGCAGGTGCGGATAGGGTCGCAGGTGCGGAAGGAGAATCGCACCTGCGAAGTCGCAGGTGCGGAGGCCGAGTTTTTGGAGATTCTTCGCAGGTGCGGACCTGGGACCTCATGTGCGGGTCTGCAGGTGCGCTTAAGTGGCCGCAGGTGCGGAACTACTGTTCAGAAAAATATAAAATAGACCCTCCGCGACTTAAACCCTTATTTCACCATTTGTGTACAGACAGATAGCTTTTTGGGCGAATTTTGAAGGAGAAAATCAGTGGGTTGCATAGAGGTAAGTAATTTTATTATTAAAACTCGTTTATGGGTGATTATAGACCATAATCCCAGCCTTTAATTCATGAAAAACAGTAGAAAAATAGGATTTTGGGGCATGTGATTATGATACCTTTAGGGGTCGATTTGATGGGTCAAACGGACTCCGATTTTGGTGTTCTTTATATGTACGGAATCGTGAGAAGATGAAAAACACTTTTATGTTAAAATTTCTGAGTTTCGAGACGCGGGCCTGGGGGTCGAGTTTTGACCGATTTCAGATTTTTGAGTTAAATTCGATATTTTTCAATTGGAATTTGTTCCTTAAGCATATATTGATGATAAAAATCTAAACTTGGTAGATTTTGAGCCTTCAGAAGTTGATTCGAGAGGCAAGCGCATTGCGGAATAATTCCGGGCTAGTTTTGAGGTAAGTAATGTCTTTAAATCCTGTCCTGAGCGTATGAAACCCCGGACTACGCACCCTTCACGGGTTTTGAATTGCAAAGGTTGAAACTTTGGAGATATATTCCTTACTTAGGCGACTATTGAGTTGTGAAACGGC
>ML283676.1:16548-29507 GCA_005239495.1 Nicotiana undulata | reverse complement strand
TTCCAATGGCCTGGTGGTACTGACCATTTTCTTACTTTTGAAAGAAGACCTTACCTGCTTCCCTTTTGCACATGCCTCACAAACCTTGTCTTCCTTGAACTTAATGTTAGGAAGCCCTAACACTAAGACCTTAGAGATCAGCTTGTTCAGTTGAGTTAGACTTGCATGACCAAGTCTTTTGTGCCATAGGAGGGGATCACTGTCCAACACACTAAGGCAAGTGAGTTCATTATCAGACAGTGTGGACAAGTCAATGACATAGATATTGTTCATTCTTTTTCCCTGCAAGAAAATCTTGTCAGTAAGCAAGTTGATCACAAAACATTTTGTGGAAGTAAAAGCGACAAGGTTACCTCTGTCACACAGTTGTGACACACTGATAAGGCTATATTTCAAGCCATCTATCAGATACACATGTTCAATTGAACGTGTGTCATCTTTACCTACCTTGCCGACCCCTATTATTTCACCTTTCTTTCCGTTTCCAAAGGAGACATTTCCTCCTTTGAGGTTTTCAAGTGAAAGGAACCGTTCCTTGTTCCCTGTCATATGCTTAGAACAGCCACTATCCAAAAACCAAAACTGGCTGCCTCCCTTCACTTGTACCTTCAGAAGAAATCAGGGGTTAGTTTTAAGAACCTAAACTAGTTTGGGTCCCTTTCCCTGAGAGAATAGATGAATCAGATTTTTTCTGGCCCAATTTGGTAGCCAATTTTTCTTTTTAATGAATCTCTCATTTTTCTGACTAGCCTTTTCTTTTGCAGAACACTCATAATTAGAGTGGGCAGTCTTCCCACAATGGATGCAAATTTTATTTTCAGGGAGAGTGAGATACTTGCTTTTGGGATCCCATTTAGGCAATTGACTCCCAAAACCAAGCCCTCTCCGGTTGCTACTATGATTCTCTTGGAGCCATATTAAAGCATCAAAAGACTTATTCCACTTTCGTGTTCTATCAAATTCATGTTTGACTTTGCCAAGTTCTTCATTAAGAGACTTTATTTGCTCATCTTTGGCATACATTTTATCTTTCAATTTACCTAAGTCTTATTCTAGCTTCGCATGAGAGTGATCAACTACCTTTTTACTGGATCCTAGTCTTAACTTTAAATTTTTAGATTTTAGTTCTAGAATTTCAGTTTCGAGTGGTTGAACCTGGTTCATCAAGACAGTGTTTTTCTTTTCAGATTCACTTACTCTTATTTCCAGTTCCATGCATTTTTCTCTCAGCATTGCACACTCTTTAGATAGTTGATCTTTCTCTTTAGAGTTCTCCTCAGAATCATCAATGAAGTCAAGTAGCAACTCAGAGAGTTTCTCCTTAGATAGAAACGTTATTTTTGTTTTGAGATGTGAGATACTTACCTGTGGTTCTTCATAAGTCTCCTCATCAGATTCTCCAATTGCCATGAGAGCTTGATCTTCTGTCTCACAATCTTCTGATTCTTCATCTGAACTTTCCCCCCAAGCAGCAACCATAGCCTTTGTAGTAGTTTTCTTGGGTTGGACCAGTTCCTTCTTCCTGTTCTTTCTTTCATATCTCTCCTTCCTCCATTCTACTTCCCACTGGGGGCAGTTCTTGATGAGATGATCAGTTTTTCCACACTTGTAGCATCCCTCATTAGCTGGCCTTTCAGGAGCCTTTGCCTTGTTGAAGTTTCCCCCTCTAGAGATGCCTTTCTTCCTCATGAGAAAGTTTATGAATTCTTTGGTGATCATGGCCATCTAATCATCCTCCAGATATGCTCCCTCTGTGATCCTTAGTTCTAGACTTCTTTCTTTCTTTGGAGCATCCATTTTCATGGTCTGCCTTCTGAGTTCATAAGCAGTAAGGTTTCTAATCAACTCATCTAGTCTAAGGGTTTCCATATTTTTGGGTTCCTGAATGGCAGTTAGCTTACTTTCCCAGGAGATAGGTAGAACCCTAGTCAAGATCTTCTCAACCTTGTCTTCTTCAAGGATGACTCTTCCAAGAGACTTGAGTTCATTAGTCAAGGTTGTGAACCTTGTGTACATCTCCTGAATTGTTTCACCTTCCTTCATAGTGAAGTTTTCATACTGAGAGTATAGCAATGTACCTCTAGACCTCTTCACTTGAGTTGTTCCTTCATGTGCCACTTGTAGAGTATCCCAGATTTCCTTGGCAGTGGTGCATCTTTGGATTCTGATGTATTCATCTGGACCTAGTCCACACACTAGCCACTTCTTAGCCTCGACATTCTTCTCCTATTTCTTCAGATCCTCAGCCGTGCAGTCAGCCCTAGTTTTAGGCACATCTACTCCTTCAGCAGTTTTCTTCATTGTTGCAAGCGGTCCATCAGTGACTATGTCCCAGAGTTCATAGTCCTCTCCAATAAGGTGATCCTTCATTCTATTCTTCCACCAAGAATAGTACTCGCCGTTGAAGAGTGGTGGTCTTGCAGTTGATTTTCCTTCCCAGTTCCCAGGTGGTGCACTCATCTTGATCTTTTCCTAGGTGTTAGCCTCTTCAAGGATAACCTGCTCTGATACCAATTGATGTTTTAGACTTCAATACTACACAATATTATAAGTTAATTGTGCAGTACCCAATTTTCGAGTGCTGTCTAATAAGAAGAACCTGGTTCTTCTTAGTCTACTACTTACTACAGTTTGTGGAATAATTAAGCAGTAATAGTAAAGACATAGGGATTTTTACTTGGAAAACACCTGGTTCAAAAGGTGAAAAAACCACGACCTACTCCTCAGTAGGATTTGCTCAAAATCTTCACTAAAACTCTGAGCCAAAACGGACTTACAAAATAAACTCTTTTGTAATCCTAGGACTAACTCTAATCCTCTTTGTATCAACTAGCCTCTAGCTAATTTCTACAGATTTCAAGCTAACTCTAACTTGAACAATGTGTACCTATTACAATTGCTTCTATGAAAACTGATAAGATACAATATTTAAACTCCTACTACAATCAACTAGACTCAATATACAAAAAATGAAACTATTCCTTCTAGTTGAACTGTAGCCTTTGTATCGCACAACAATTCTGCTTGCAAAAACCTCTAGAATCTTTGCTTCAGACTTGATTCACTTTTTGTACTTGTGCGTCACTTTTTTCAGCAGTAATACTTTGATTATTTATAGAGGTCGTTTGTTGAGTCCATGATACAATTCTGATCCAACTCTTCCTTGGTGGACAAGTTTGATTGTAACTCAACTTCCTTCCTCTATTCCTATCCTAGCTGAAACCAACTTTTGTCTTCTCTATCAATTTGCAACCTTTTCGTATTAGGAGACATTCTCTTAGTTCTTTGATACTTAGCAATTACTAATATCTCCTAGACTTGTACGATTTGTGATCCAACTGCTTCATACAGAAGTGTGTGCTATGATGGACCTGGTTCAACTGGACACCTGTTGTCGATCTTCAAAACCCATTCAGTGACATGGGCCAACAATTGGGATCCCGAGGGGTCAATCGGGTTGATCGCAGAAGGCGGTGACCCAAAGAAACCTGCAGTTACTCTCAACCCGATCATAGTCCTGATTCAACCATCTGAGAATGCTGAGGTGAATATATTTATCCCACTTGAGTTTGAAGCAGCACCTCCTGCAAAGGCGAAGGCACCAGTGCCAATTGAGGTTGATTTCATGTCTCCGGAAAATGCACTCGCACCCTTCAAGGTTGCAGTCTTGCCGCCCAAAACCCGTGTCCCATTTGAAGTAAGGGTAGTCGCACCAGTCCCGGTGGCGATGTCAACCATGACACCTTTCTATTCAAATATTATCCCTTGGGATTATAAAGCCGAGGCGAGAAGGAAAAGTAAAAGTGGGTCTGAAGAAGCCATCGCAGCACAAGGTATGACAAGAACTGGTAGAGTCTATACCCTTTGAGCATCTGGCCAAGTCAAGCAAGCAGGCTACCAACCGGCCTCCCCTCACTGAGACAGGTTCAGATGATCTTTGGATGAAAATACAGGCTAAAGAATATTCGGTCATCGACCAACTGAACAAGACACCATCATAGATATCCATTCTCTCTCTGCTGTAGAACTCTAAGACACACAGAAGCGTTTTGCTGAAAGTGTTGAGTGAAGCCTATGTACCAAAAAACATCACTAGCGGGGAAATGTCCAACATGGTAGGCCAAGTACTGTAAAGCCACAAAATCACTTTTCACGAAGACGAGTTTCCACCTGAGGGATTGGGACATAACAAGTCTCTACACATCACCGTACAATGCAAAGATTATTTCATAACCAGGATTCTTGTCGACGGAGGGTCCAGTCTTAACATATGTCCGCTGATAACACTCAAGAAGTTGGGTAAGGGACTGCATGAGATAAAGGACGGAGCGATCAACGTGAAAGCCTTTTACGGTTCTCAACGGTCTACCATGGGAGAGATCAGTCTATGCTTATAGATGGGACCAACCTGGTTCGAGGTAGATTTTCAGGTGATAGACATCCCGGCATCTTACAATTTGTTGTTAGGACGACCATGGATCCATGCCGCTGGGGCTGTGGCCTCAACGCTACATCAGGCGGTGAAGTTCGAGTGGAACCATCAGGAGGTAATCATTCACGGTGATGGTAGCAACCCTATCTATAGCCGTCAGACTATTCCTCTGATCAATGGAAGAAGAAAACTGGGTGGAGGAACCTACCACCATATCGAGCGGGTCAATGATGTCGACAAGAACAAATGGTGGGATAGCAAGATTACAAGTATGATGAATTGGCGAGGGTATGAGCCTGGTAAGGGACTCGGCAAGAACCTTCAGGGGATCCCCAAAACCATCAAGCTCAAGAAACATGGTACCACTTTTGGTCTGGGGTATGAGTATACATGGGAAGAATTCAAAAACTGGTCGCCCCCATGGCGCTGTCACTATTACCCCTTGGAGCAGCCAATACCTCATTTGGAGCAGACTTTCCAGCAGGCTGATATCATCTATGGGTCCGACGAAGAAGAAGCACTGGCGGCAATGAGGGACTTATTTCTAGACGACGGGGACATGGATTGTTGTGTTGTTCTCGAGAAGGAGGGGGAGGAAGGCCCTTTCATACAGGCAGTGAGCAGAGGATCTCGTCTCAAGAACTGGTCAATCCGGACAACCAAAGCCCGCCGATCCTCGGAGTAGCAAGGCTAATGAACAAGCACTATTTACTGTTTATTAAATGAATTTCTTTCCTTTTCTGCATTTTCAATTCCTGCAATAAGATCGTCAATGTTCAAAACAATTATTCGTTTTATCAAAGCATTTCCAATCTCCTTATGAATCTCATATTTATTTTCTACTGTTTTCTCCCATTACTTTATCAATACAGCATTACTATTACTTATCTTGATGAATCGATGACTGTGATGTGCAATGAGACAACGCAGCAAACGGACATTGATTCAGAGGAAGATGATATACCCGACGAGATTGTCAAGGAAATTGAGAACTTTGAGAACAGACCTAAGTCCAACCTGGACGAGACAGAAATTATCAATCTGGGGGATTCAGAGAACGTCAAGGAAACACAAATCAGTAATCATTTGTAACCGTCAGAAAAGAAAGAGTATACAGAGTTTCTAAGGGAATATGAAGACATATTCGCATGGTCGTATGATGACATGACTGGTCTAAGTACATCTATTGTGGCTCACAAACTGCCAACCAATCCAATGTTTCCACTGGTAAAGCAAAAGCTCAGAAAGTTCAAACCCGACATGAGTTTGAAAATCAAAGAAGAAGTTACGAAGCAGATCAACGCAAAAGTTCTCCGGGTAGTTGAGTACCCGACATGGTTAGCTAACATTGTACCTGTGCCGAAGAAGGACAGGAAGGTCAGAATCTGTGTCGACTACCGGGATCTTAACCGGGCCAGTCCGAAAGACGACTTCCCCTTGCCAAATATACTCATTCTGATTGACAACTGTGCCAAACATGAGTTACAGTCATTCGTCGATTTCTTTGCTGGTTATCATCAAATTTGGATGGATGAAGAAGATACTGAGAAAATAGCGTTCATTACGCCCTAGGGAGTATACTGTTACAAGACGATGCCATTCGGCCTGAAGAATGCAGGGGCCACCTACATGAGGGCTATGACTACTATATTCCATGATATGATTCACAAAGAGATTGAGGTGTATGTGGACGACGTCATTATCAAATCAAAGAAAGTTGTTGATCACATGGAATATTTGAGGAAGTTCTTCAACAGGTTAAGAAAATACAATCTGAAACTGAACCCTGCGAAGTGTCCATTCGGAGTTGCTGCTGGGAAATTACTAGGTTTCATTGTAAGCCGCCGGGGAATAGAATTGGATCCATCCAAAGTCAAAGCCATTCAGGAATTGCCACCACCGAAAAACAAGAAGGATGTTATGAGTTTCCTGGGGAGACTTAATTACATCAGTCGATTCATAGCACAATCTACAGTCATTTGTGAACCAATCTTCAAGATGTTAAAGAAGGATGCCGCAAAAAAGTGGACCGAGGATTGTCAAAAGGCTTTTGACAGAATCAAGGAGTATTTGTCAACACCGCCAGTTTTGGTACCGCCTGAGCCAGGTAGACCTTTGTTACTCTACCTTGTGGTACTGGATAAAGCTTTCGGTTGCGTTCTTGGGCAACATGACGAAATAGGAAGAAAGGAGCAAGCGATCTACTACCTCAGCAAGAAGTTCACTTCGTATGAGGCCCGGTATTCTTTATTGGAGCGCACTTGTTGCGCTTTGACTTGGGTCTCCCAGAAGCTAAGGCACTACTTCTGTGCCTACACCACAAACCTCATATCCAGGATGGATCCACTAAAGTACATCTTTCAGAAGCCCATGCCCACTGGCAAGCTAGCCAAGTGGAAAATCCTGCTGAGCGAGTTCGACATTATTTACATAACTCAATAGGCTGTCAAAGGACAGGAACTAGCAGACCATCTTGCTGAGAATCCTGTGGACGGAGAATACGAACCCCTGAAAATGTATTTTCCCGATGAAGAGCTATCATTCGTAGGAGAAGACATTGCAGAATCCTACGACGGTTGGAGGATGTTCTTTGATGGAGCAGCAAACTTCAAAGGGGTTGGTATTGGGGCAGTCCTGATATCAGAAACCGGTCAACATTATTTGGTATCCGCAAAACTTAGATTTCCCTGCACCAACAATATGGCTGAATATAAGGCCTGCATCTTAGGGCTCAGCATGGCCATTGACATGAACGTCCAGGAGTTGTTAGTGATTGGTGACTCGGACTTACTGGTACACCGGGTTCAAGGAGAATGGGCAACCAAGAATTCCAAGATATTTCCATATCTACATCATGTTCAGGAGTTGAGAAATAGGTTCACAAAGATAGAGTTCCGACATGTCCCCAGAATCCAGAACAACTTCGCCGATGCTTTAGCTACTCTATCATCTATGATCCAGCATCCAGACAAGAATTGCATTGATCTTATTCCAGTGAAAATCCACAATCATCCAGCTTATTGTGCCCATATTGAAGAAGAAGCAGATGGAAATCCTTGGTTTCATGATATCAAGGAGTACTTGGTAAAAGGAAAATACCCAGAGCTTGCAAATACCACTCAGAAACGCACACTTCGGAGATTGTCTAACAACTTCTTTCACAGCGGAGGAATCCTGTATAGGAGAACTTCTGATTTGGGGCTATTAAGGTGTGTTGACGCAAAGGAGGCATCAAAATTATTGGAGGAAATTCACGCTGGGACATGTGTCCCCCATATGAACGGTTTTGTTTTGGCAAAGAAGATACTTCGAGCCGGTTATTTCTGGATGACCATGGAGACGGACTGCATCCGGTATGTCCTAAAGTGCCACCGATGTCAGATACATGGGGATATGATAAAGGTACCTCCGAGTGAGCTTAATGCAACAAGTTCACCATGGTCATTCGTCGCCTAGGGCATGGACGTTATTGGACCAGTCGAGCCTGCCGCCCCTAACGGACACAGGTTCATTCTGGTTGCCATTGATTCCTTTACTAAATGGGTTGAAGCATCCTCCTACAAAGCAGTCACCAAGAAAGTCATAGCCGATTTTGTCCGCGACCGCATTGTTTGTCGGTTCAGAGTTCCAGAATCAGTCATCACCGATAATGGATCTAATCTCAACAGTGACTTGATGAAAGCCATGTGTGAAACATTCAAAATCAAACACAAGAACTCCACAGCATATAGACCTCAGATGAATGGAGCCATTGAGGCTGCCAACAAAAACATCAAGAAAATACTGAGAAAAATGATAGAAAAGCATAAGCAATGGCCTGAGAAACTATCGTTTGCTTTGTTGGGGTATCGCACCATAGTCCGCACGTCAACCGGGGAAACTCCTTATATGTTTTGTTTACGGTACAGAGGTTGTTATTCCTACCGAAGTTGAGATTCCATCTCTGAGAATCATAAAAGAAGCTGAGCTCAGCGACGCAGAATGGGTAAGGAGCCGTTATGAACAACTAGCCCTCATAGACAAAAAGAGAATGAACGCAGTCTGTCATGGCCAATTATATCAAAACAGGATGACCAGAGCCTTCAACAAGAAATTCAAGCCGAGACGATTCACACCGGGGAAGATGGTGTTAAAGAAAATCTTTCCACATCAGGATGAAGCCAAAGGGGAAATTTTCTCCCAACTGGAAGGGTTCGTACATGGTTCATAGAGTGCTGACAAGAGGAGCACTTATACTCGCAGAAATGGACGGAGAAATTTGGCCTAAACCAATCAACTCAGATGTAGTCAAGCGCTACTATGTGTAACCCTTTATGCTTTCCTCAATGTTGTAGATTGAACTATGCCTGACCTGATTTCCATTTAAGAGGGGATACAGAGGCAGCCCTATGGGTTCGGTCACAATTTAATAAAAATCTCATTTCCCCCACAAATGGAAATTGGGGCAGAATTTTGAGGAGGACCCTCAACATTCTGAAGCAAGTTTAGCCAATCATCGCACAAGCAACCGCCAGAAGTATTCACCCATCAAACTGGGGCAGAATTTTGAGGAGGACCCTCAAAATTTCGTGGCAGGAAAAGTTGCAATGTCTCGAACCGCATCACAGTCGTCGGTTCACCTAAAAATATTTTAAATTATATGCTTATATTATATCTTTTCAAAATCATGCATATCTATTTTTGGAATAGCTTGTTTATAAAACGCTACCCCAATGATATATCATGATCAAACGAGCGGGCCAAGTAAAGTTAGCGGGAATGCGAACTGACCTTTCCCCCTTTTACATAACTCATGATTTTTCTTTGGATGCAGGCACAAAGACGGCGAAAGCCCAAAACATATTATTATCCCCCGCAGGACGTATATCTCGCAAAGACGCGCTCTCAAACTCGTCGCACATGCCGACGCTTATTATCATCGCAAAACAATGCTTCATTCGCAACAATTGTATCGCTGCAGTTCATTACCAGCTAAGAACTCTTACTGTCATTTTATTCCCTGCATAAGGCTACTATTCTGCCTTCCGAGGTTCTACGCTACCTCCCTCTGCATATTTATTTCCTGCATTGCATAAGGCTACTATTCTGCCTTCCGGGGTTCCATGCTACCTCCCTTTCTGCATTGCATAAGGCTACTATTCTGCCTTTCGAGGTTCCACGCTACCTCCTTCTGCATTCTATTTCCTACATTGCATAAGGCTACTGTTCTGCCTTCCAAGGTTCCACGCTACCTCCTTCTGCATTTTCTCTCCTGCATTGCATAAGGCTATTATTCTACCTTCCGAGGTTACACGCTACCTCCATTTGCATTTTTATTTCTTGCATTGCATAAGGCTACTATTCTGCCTTCCGAGTTTCCATGCTACCTCTCGTTTACTTTTCAAAGCAACCACTTTTCATGTCGTTATTTATTTTTGCTTCCTTTTGGGCTAAGCTCTGCCCTTTCTAATTTCGCAAGACTAAGCTCTGTCTTGTTAGCATCATGCTACTGCATTTTATTTTCATGGGATGAAATATCGCAATCTTGTCCAAGGGCGTCATCGTTCAGAGGCACCATCTTCATGGCCCGAGAACATCATTTCATGGCCCGAGGATCTCTTTATTTAACTTGCATATAATTATTCAAAGGCATCATGATTCGAAGGCACCATCCTCATGGCCCGAGAACATCATTTCATAGCCTTCGAATCCCGCGTCAAGCGATTCATGGCCCAGGACATCATGGTCTAAGGACGTCATCCTCAACCGTCCGAAGACAGCATTCATAGTCCAACGGGAATTTGCATCATGTTTAAATTATGCACAATATACGCTTGTCATTTGTTTGTAGGTAATCCGTCCATGACAGCCAGCTAGGCAGGAGCGGACCGCTCCAGTTCTCTAAAACGACCCCATAGACCTTCATATTTTTTACCTTACCTCGCACCTTGCGTCCGTTCTTGTAAAGCGTCACCGGTGATTCCTGAACTACATATGACCTGATTCCTGTAAAACCAGGGATATGTAGGCAACTCAGAAACCAGGGTGCGGCCTAAATCTCTCATCCAATTTCCACTCGGTCAAAATTGACCATCATATCTTTACCCGATAACTCGTTCATCCTTCCCGGGTAAAGAGGGGCAGCTGTTGATACCCAATTTTTTCAAAATTAATTTTTAACTTGCATATTAGATTTCAAAATCACTATTTAAAATAATGAGCATTTTTCCCTATTTTCCCTATTTTATTAAATTATTCTCATGTTTATTCAATATTTCATATTTAAATAATTATTCATAAATTATGTTATAAATAATTTCAAAATGTGTCACATCTCGGTATATCATTTTAATCATTTTTTGTCCATTAGGATTCAATTATTTCATAAATTAGTCAATTGGGCATTATTTAATTTCAATTGCAGTAATTTTGCAATTATAGCCCAATTGTATACTTTATGCTACTTTAATTCGAAAATTATTCATTTTTGTATTTAATATTATTTAATCACCTTAATTTCATCTATTTAAACTCAATTTCAATTTTTGTACAATTATTGGCTGTTTATTTAATTATTTGTCTATTTTTTGGGGGTAATTAATATCTAGCCACTTTTATTTTAAAATCTAGCCTTAATTGAACCCCAACCCAATCTTTAATTAAACCCCCGCCCAATCTTATAACTATGCCCGGCCCAACCCTTTAGATCGTCTGATCCGTTAATCAAGATAGATCAACGGCCCAGAATTAACTTACCTAAAATATCTCTCACTTACCCCCTTCCCCCGTCTCATTTCGAGACTTTTCATCTCTCTCTATCCTCTCTAGATTTCTCTAGAAGCCTCCTTGGCTCCTCCCCTCCGATGGGATCTGTTCGCCTTCTCCGGCCGGTTCTCTCACCGGAATCTATGGCTCTTCATCGTCTCTTGGTCATCTACCCATGTTGCACCGATCCAGTGATATCCTAGGCTCTTCAGATGAACCTGGAGCTGTTCACTCACCTCCTATGGGTCTCTTATCGTTTCCCGGCCACCAACCCCCCCCCCCCCCCCGGCCGTTTGAGTAAGTTTGCAGTATCTCTAGCCTAAATCGAGGTAACTCACGAGGTTTGCCCTCTTTTCCGGGTTCCACGAAACCCTAATCTTCTGTATTTTTTGGTTATTTTTAAGATGCGTTTCATATTTACAATGCTATGAAGTTTCTTCAGGTTTTTCTCCAGGAAAATTTTGTTTTTAACAATTTCGAAAACTAGGGTTTTCTACCCTGTTCTCAAACAGCTTTCCTCTTTGATTTTTAGTCATCTATGTTATGTTTAAGTGATTGTCTCATGATTTCGTGTTATTTGAACTATTATTGACGAAACCCTAGTGTTCTGGGTTGGTCTTTACTATTCAACTATGCATTCATGTGTTCTCTGCAACTCCTGCTTTGATTCATTGTTATAACCTCTAATTCCTACTATTCTACGAGCATCTCTTTGTGTCAGCGAGTGAATGTTGTTTAAATGTTTGATAATTTCGACCCTGTACCTTACTGACTATTGATTTGTATTGATCTTTTTATGTAAAATTCCATGCTTGTGATGTTTTCCTTAAATACATGATCTTGTGTATTCCTTCTGCAATTCTGTACCATTTTTTGAATTCCTTCCATGTTTATATGATGCTTTCCTTAACTATTTCGGATTCCCTGTGATTATAATAGAATCTGAGATCCTCTTAATTGATTTTTCAAACTAATACCCTATTTTTATAAATGTATTAGTTCAGCTTTCCTTAATTACACACTATGTATTTGGCTTTATTTATGCACTATGTGGTTTCTTTGCCCTAACTTAACAGAATCAGTCTTAATTAGACTGATTTCGTTTCCTTATTTTGCCTCTACTATATCGTTTGAACTAGACTCCTTAATTAAAGGAGTCCAGTTGGCTTAATTGGTACCGATTGATTGCTATTTCCATAATTCGCCTATGCACTACTCGTTTTCACAAACTATATAAGGACCGTGCCTTCTTTCTTTACAAGGGACACTGACATACACACACACACACACACACACACTGATTTTTGAGAGCACTGACCACTAAGTATATTTCTCTAAACTTTGTGTGTTTTCATAAACATCTCGATTTGCTCTTTGCATCTATTAATGACCACTCAGTCGGCTTAAAGCCAAGACCGAGTAATCTCTATTTCTCTTGTGCTTCTACATACTACTGTCCTGCTACTGCTCTCTCTCATTCTGCATATTGTCCTCTGCTGCTTTTTGTTCTGCATACTGTTATTGTTGTTCTGTCTCTTTGCACTTTGCTATTTCTTTTCATTCGACTGGTATGTTTCTGATTTATCTTTATAGCATCTATATACAATATGCTCCAGTTCTTGTTTATGTACTTATTGTTCCTTATGTGTTTTATTTTATGGTTCTACTGCCTACCATGAAATTAGCATGACCCCATAATGTCTTTCCCTTTTGTTAAGTCTGAATATGTACTCTGCTTCCCATGTGATTCCCTGTAATTGTTGAGGTCTTGTTTCATTAGCAT
>ML283676.1:0-16468 GCA_005239495.1 Nicotiana undulata | reverse complement strand
CCCCCCCCCTTTTCTTTTAGTCTACTATGTCTCATGTTCATTCTGTGACTCTGGCATGCTTATTTGTTTATAGGTCAATGTTTCTTACCTTGACTTGACCATTGTTTCATGTTTAATTCCCTATGTTATGAACTTGCCTCTCATGACACCTGAATGATATACAATCTTGACTCTATTAATCTATGATGTTTTGTGACAACTATATGACAATTATGTGATAACTATAAGAATATGTAACTCTGTTCTATTGTTGATATCTAAGTTATTTGTCCCCAACTCCTTACCCCTGTTTGTGTTTGGTCTTTCATGAGTTCTTTACCTACTTGTTGTAGTTGTATTGCTTTCTCTCTTTAATGAACTGTTTTACCAAAGTCCTTCATCATTTTCTTGAATGCTCGCTTGAGTCCTCCTTAGGAAGCACATAGATGTTGCCTCATTAAAAACCTTGCCAGTAAAACCCTTTTTAGGGATAAAACTCGATCGAAGGAAAAGAGTGCAACGTGCTTTAAAACCTAGGGGTCTTTTGAAGTTGACGGACATTTCGATGTCTTCCATAGGATATCTACAGAAGTTTAGCTTGGAATATATGAGTGACACGGGGGCATAGTCTTACCTTAGCAGTAGTAGTGTTTGAACATAGATATGTTCCAGTTGCTCGGAAGTTGTTCGCCTTTCATTGTTCCGAGCTTGTAGAATCCGTTGCCAATTACTCTAAGGACACGGTACGGCCCTTCCCATCTCAGGCCTAGCTTCTCCTCATTTGGGTTCCGAGTGTTTAGGGTGACTTTTCTTAAGACTAAGTCCCCTACTTTGAAATGTCAAAGGTTTGTTCTCCTGTCATAGTACCTTTCGATCCTCTATTTTTCGGAGGCCATCCGTACTAGCGAAGCTTCTCGTTTCTCATCTAACAGTTCGAGGGCTGCATTCATGGCCTTGTTGTTTGAACTTTCTGTACCGTGCCGGAACTTGACGCTCGGGTCCCCGACCTCGACCGGTATCAAAGCCTCAAACCCATACACCAGAGAGAATGGCATTTCTCCTGTGCTTGATTTGTGAGTGGTTCGATATACCCATAGGACCTCGCGCAGCATTTCCCTCCATCTACCCTTTGCGCTTTCTAACTTTTTGTTCAAGTTTTGAATGATGGTTTTGTTTGTGGATTCGGCCTGACCGTTAGCACATGGTTGGTAAGGCGTTGATAGGATCCTCTTGATTTTGTGATCCTTAAGGAACTTTGTTACTTTGCTTCTGATGAACTGCTTCCCGTTGTCGCAGGTTATCTCGGAGGGGATCCCAAATCGGCACAGGATATGGTCCCATATGAAGTTAATGACTTCTTTTTCTCTTACCTTTTCGAAGACCTTCGCTTCCACCCATTTTGAGAAATAGTCCGTCATAAATAGAATAAACCTAGCTTTACCTGGTTTCGTTGGTAGGGGTACGACGATGTCCATCCCCCATTTCATGAATGGCCACGGCGATAAGAATGAATGCAGTTGTTCACCGGGTTGGTGGATCATGGGCGCGAATCTTTGGCATTTGTCGCATTTCTAGACGAATTTCTTGGCGTCTTTTTCCATGATGTCCTAGTAGTAACCTGCTCTGATTACCTTTCGAACTAGGGAATCGGTGCTAGAGTGATTTCTGCAGGTACCATCGTGGATTTCTCAGAGCACGTAATCTGTGTCACCCGGTCCCAAGCATACTTCCAGGGGTCCATCAAAGGTCCTTCTGTACAGAGTTCCATTTTCGTCGAGTGAGAATCGAGCTGCTTTGGTTCGCAGGGCCCTCGATTCTTTCGGGTTTGTTGGTAACTTCCCACTTCCCAAGTAATCGATGTATTTATTTCTCTAATCCCATGTCAGACTGGTGGAGTTGATTTCAGCATGGCCTTCCTCGATCACCGATTTAGTTAACTAAAAATACAGCTTCGGGGAGTATGTCATCTTCTTCGATGGATGATCCCAGATTTGTGAGGGCATCGGCTCGCTATTTTTCTCTCGAGGTATGTGGGTCAGGGTCCCCTCTTAGAAGCTGTGAAATGTGATGAAAGTCCTGTCCAAGTACCTTTGCATTCTATCTTCTCGGACCTCGAAGCTCCTATTTACCTGGTTCACCACCAAGAGGGAATCGCATTTGGCTGCGATAGTTTTGGCTCCCAAGCCTTTGGCCAATTGAGACCTGCAATTATAGCCTTATACTCAGCTTCGTTGTTAGTCAATTTTGCAGTTTTTATAGATTGTCTGATCATGCCGCCCGTAGGCGGTTTTAGGACTATGCCGATCACGGACCCTTTTAAGTTTGAAGCCCCGACGGTGAATAGGTTCCATACCCCCGAAGATGTGCCCGTTTTCAACAGAAGCTCTTTCTCTACTTCGAGCACAAGTGCGGGCGTAAAGTCAGCCACGAAATCTGTCAAAATTTGGGATTTAATAGCCCTTCGGGGCTGATACTCGATATCATACCCCCCGAGTTCGATGTCCCATTTGGCCAGTCACCCCGATAGCTCGGATTTATACAATATGTTTCGAAGGGGGTACGTCGTTAAAACACAAATGTGCTGGCATTGAAAGTAAGGTCTTAATTTTCGAGATGCGCTAATTAATGCATTCCTATCCTTCTTATATATGTATCTATTTTCACGAGTTAAAATCAGTAACTCGCTTAGAAATCATGTTATAGGTCTTTAATCAACCTGTAGATATCATTCCTATAGGGTCCTATTAATCAATTTTTGAGTTCAACCATTTCTGGTTATCACCTAGGCTAATCTGTAGGGTTATTAAGAATTATGGGCCGAAAAACTGTGACATCTTGCTGCCTGAAAGTGCTCAGATTCAAAGCTTCATAAAATCATTAGGCAAGCCAATAGGTCCCAATGCTCATTTTAATAAACTGTTTCTTATATTCTGTTTATGCTCATCTAGGTATCCTGCCTATAGGATCCTAAACTAACAAAATTTGTTGATTGAATTGCGTGCATTTATTGTTTACTTGTGGAGGTTAACATGAACCCTTATTTGCTCCTCACATGATAGTCCTATCTGAATTTTGTTTGTCGCCTAGATTTTCCTCATTTTTAAGCAACATAGGTCAGTCTAGAACCACCTTAAATAGAGGTCCTAACTACCTCCATGACCATAGGTAAGGGACGGGTAGTGCACGCATGAGGTACGAATTAGAAGCTATTGGAACGTTTAGGTAACAACTGAAAGATAGTAATTGGGTAGTAAAGGAGATGATGACCTGTGCGCTAATACTATGAGTAGCGCCCCAACTTGGGGAAAGTTACCAAGTATTGCATGGAATGATCCTATAGGCTAAAAATCTAGGACCCCTTTAATTCATGTTTAAAAGTAATGTATATTGCTTTATTTTCCTTTAAGACTAATTCGCTTAATTAAGTTCGGCCGCGACCCACTGTTGTGGACCTCGAGAGGTGCCTAACACCTTCCCCTCAAGGTAACTTCAAGCCCTTACCCGATCTCTGGTAATGCAAACTAGTTTCATGAGTTAATTTCTCTAGGTGCCCTAACGCACCTTAATCCGTTAGGTGGCGACTCTTCAAATACCATACCCCATCCAAATAGGAAGGGGGTTGCCTCAAAAAAAGTCGAAACCCAATTCCGCGAGAAAGAAAGGGGGCGCGACAATATCCCACCACCTCCTAAAGAACAAGAAGAAATCGAGATGGAGGAGGAGATCATGGACATTCCAATTCCCACAAGCTCGTTAACAGAAATTTCAAACCTCGGGAGAAGCGGCACTTATGTTGTTTCCGGAGAGAGAGGACAAAAAATTCATTTACAACTGTCCAGCGGCCCTCACGAAGTGCTCATTCGATCTGATACCAACGGTGAACAGATATGTCGTGAAATATGCAGTATTGTTAACCCCAACTCTGAGGGGAAGCCAGTTCTCACCACAGGAGAACCATGTCTCACTACATCTCCACCACCAAACGATTCCTATGAATAAGCCTACTATTTTTATTATCTAGAACACAAGGGGGGCAAACAATGATAATTTCAAGAGAAACTTTAGGGACCTTATTTACACGCACACACCCTGCATGGTTGCCCATTTAGAAACAAAAATGGAGGATCATGCAAACCTTAGAGATGATTTCCACTTTGATGATATGATGGAGGTCCCTGCCCAAGGTAGAGCGGGCGGAATTGTTCTTCTATGGGTTACCAACATGGTTACTATAACTCGTCTTAGGCAGTCCACCTAGGAACTGCATGCTATGATCCAAGTAAACCCTAATCACCCTTCGTGGTTATTTAGTATCATATATTCTAGTACAAAATTTATTAATCGTAGATTGCTTTGGGAAAGTCTAGAAAATCTATCTACCAATTATAAAGGACCTTGGCTTCTTGCGGGAGATTTTAATGACATTTTGAGACAGGAAGAAAAATTTGGTGGTAGAAATATTAATAAGTCCTGCTCCTCTAGATTATGGACTTGTGTACATTTTTGTAAATTAATTGACTTGGGCTTTAAGGGAAGCTGTTACACTTGGTCAAATCACCGTAGGAAAAACAATGGTTTAATTTTGGAAAGATTAGACCGTTGTTTTGCTAATGAAGAATGGCTCGTTAACTACCCTAATATTTTTATCACTCACCTCCCAAAAACCTACTCTGATCATAATCTCTTACTTGTTAGAACTAATAACATCAATAGGCTACCCGTCAATAATAACAACAATTTTTTCGGCTATAAACCTATTGGTGTTCTCACCCCGAATTTGTACACTTAGTGAAAGATAGTTGGCAACATAGGGAGTTTGTTGAGGCTACTAACTTGTTTAAGCACAAAGTCACTTCCTGGAATAAAGACACATTTGGTAATATTTTCCAGAGAAAAAATAAAATATTTGCTAGATTAAAAGGAATTCAGCTTTCACAATCTTACCCCACTAGTACTTTTCTCCAGTCCCTCGAGAAAACCCTTATCACTGAGTATAATAGTATTCTTCGAACTGAAGAAGATTTTTAGAAAATTAGGTCTAGGATAATTTGGTTAAACGATGGTGATGCTAATACCAAGTTCTATCGCTTGTCCGTTGTTAATAAAAGGAGAAGGAATAAAATATCTTTTTTTAAGGACACGCAAGAAAATTGGATCATTGATCATGATAGTCTTGTCAATTACACTAGCCATTATTTTCAAGCTATCTACACAACTGGTCACTCAAATACTGACTGGAAAAACATCCATGCCGCGCCTACTAGTTTTCATAACATTGATTTATCCTTGTTGGATAACCCCTTCTTGACCATGAGGTCACCCAAGTTTTATTCTCCTTTACACCATTTAAAGCTCCTGGACCAGATGGTTTACATTCTTTCTTTTTTTTAAAATACTGGAATATAGTTGGGAGTTCTGTTACCACATTTTGTAGACAAGTTTTTACCACTCAGGAAATCCTAGGCTTCATAAATAACACATATCTTTACCTCATCCCCAAATTTCACAATGCTAATGATCTCAAAAACTATCGTCCGATTGGCCTATGCAATATTATTTATATGATAATTACGAAAATTATAGTGAATCGCCTTAAGACCTACCTGCCTGATCTTATTGGCCCTGTCCAAACCAGTTTCATCAAAAGACGTAGGGCGTATGATAATGCTATCCTCGTCCAGGAAATCATAAACCATATTAATAAAACTGGAGGGCTAGGGGTAAGCTCATCCTAAAAATCGACCTCGAAGAAGCTTTTGATCGTATTGAATGGTCCTTTGTTTACCGTACCCTTCAGTTCCTTAAATTCCCCCAAAGATCTTAAAGCTTATCCTCAACTGCATTTGTACTAGTAACATTGCTATACTCGTAAATGATACAAAAACTAACTATTTTTCACCCTCACGGGGTATTCGTCAAGGTGATCCCATGTCCCCGTACATCTTTATATTATGCATGGAACTCCTATCCACTTAAATTAATCATCAAGTAGATCTCCACCTCTGGGATCCCATCACCCTCAGCAAAAATGGCCCCCAATTCTCACATTTATTTTTTGCGGATGATCTCACTCTAATGGCCAAAGCTAACCATAAGTCAATCAAATCGATTCACCACTGTTTGAGCCATTTTTACACTTTATTAGAGCAAAATATCAACCCTACTAAATCTAGGGTTATCTTCTCCAAAGGCTGTCAGGATGATCCTCGAGAATTAGTTAAGCATATCTTAAATACAAAAGCAACTAATACCTTTGGAATATATATTGGCTTTCCCATTTTGAACAATAAACCTAGAGCCTCTGATTTCCAATATATCCTGGACAATATGCAGAGTAAACTTGCTAGCTAGAAGTTGAACTTTCTAACTCCAGCAGCCAGACTTACCCTTGTTAATTCTACTCTCAACACCATCCTATCATATTCCATGCAATACTTCCTTATCCCCAAAAAAATTTGTTACAATATCGACAAAATTCAAAGGAACTTCCTATAGGGTACTACCTTGCATAAAAAGAAGATCCATTACGTAAACGGGAATACTGTCACTCTTCCAAAGGACCAAGGTGGGCTAGGAATCCAAAAAGCTCATGAAAAAAACTTGTCCCTTCTTACAAGCCTCTCTTGGAGACTCTTCTCACAACATAATTCTCTTTGGGCATTTACCTTAACCAAAAAATACTGCCCCAACAGTGACCCATCCTCTCATTTCTTTATTTGGAAAAATATTTTAAAAGATGGAACCATATTTCGGGGCTATAGCATGGAACCCTGGGTCAGGAACAAATATTGATTTGTGGAGCTCCATATGGTTCCCTCATACACCACCCCTTCGTTCTATTATTCAAGGCCCCCTGACTCTAAGAGAACATGGCCTTAAGCTGCATCACATTTGGGACGGCCTCAATTGGGACTGGTCAAGAATCTCTATCTAGATCCCACAAGAGATCATCAATGAGACTAGAGCAATCTCTCTGCGCCATGACAAAGTAGATACTCCTTATTGGTCCATCAATAAAAATGGTATCTTTTCCACTAAGTCTGTTGACAATCTCTTAAAATCCATGCCCTATAGTAGCTTTGACTTTAATTGGATATGGTTCCTCAATACTCTTCCAAAGATTCAATTCTTTCTCTGGCTTTATTCCCATAATAAATTACCTACTAATAATTATTTGCACCATATAGGTGTCAATGTAGCCTCCAATTGTATCGTTTGCAATCATCCATCAGAGACTATCCACCATGTTTTTTCTCGAATGCCTCATTGCTCGAAAGTTCTGGTTGAATCTTGGGTTAAATGTCAATGCGCTTTCCTATCATCAGACCCATTGGCTTCAATTAATAAAGGACATTAATATCCCCATCCTCAATTACCCTTTAACATGGGATATCTTCTTCCCTTTCGCCCTATGGCATATTTGGAAGAATAGAAACCACAATCACTACAAGAAAATAGACTTTTAGCGACTATATTTTAATTGGCATATGAATCCGGTCGTAATAAGTGTATCTATAACGGCCCAAATTTTTTCCAGTCGTTAATTACTAATTTTTAGTTCCATATCAACGAGGGGATATTTTTCAGCCCTTAAAAGCTTAATACCCGATCGTAATTAACAAAAAAGTAAGGCGCTACTTTTTTCCTCTTTATTTTTCACTACCCACGTCTCTCTGCACGCCACCCACCGCCTCCTCCCCCCCCCCCCAAAAAAAAATTTGAAAATCCTAAACCTCCTTGCTATTTTTATCGCAAAACACATTCAGGGTTGTGATAAAAGAACTTCAGCCTCATCTCGTTACTGCTCACCATCACCGCTCGTCTCCTGGTCTAGTCGTTGCCACCTGTGATTGATAATGAAAATACATCATTCGTATATTTTTCTTCTCATCAATGTAAGTTTCTGCTTTTGTAACTATTAATTTCTTTTTTATAACTGTTAATTGTGAATTTTCTTCTCATCAATGTATGTTTTTGCTTTTGTACTATTAATTTCACTTTTGTAACTTTTAATTGTAGTTGTGGAATTCCCATTTTTCCCGAGTCATGGGTTCACATTGTATGTTTTGATCTAGGATTATTTTCGCTTGTTGTGGTATTTGTAAATTAGTTTTGGACTAATGCTTATAGCTCTTCTGTACACATTTGTTTGGACTATTTTGCATGTACTGAAGTGAGCACATCTATTAGTAGCTTTGATTGAAATTAAAAAGAGGGAAGATGCTAATTATTGAATACACTCATCAATCTGATAATTTCTGAGGACAATACTCTATTATCAATGATTGATTTTGGAATTGAGTTTTAGTAGTTCATGGTTATACGTTTTTTTCTTTGAATAGGTAAAGGAGTGCAGTCATAGTCTTTTATGTGGGTTCTTTTTGTTTGATGAAATAAATTATTAATTTGTTCTCATACTGGTTGAATCCTAAATATGTGAAGAGAAAGGAGAAGTAAAATTACAGAAACCACGTTCGTGTTTCATATTTTCTTGACACTATCTTTTTCAATATTGCTTACGCAAGAAAAATAGTATTTTATATTTTTCTTTGTAATTAAGATTGTGATCAAGTAAAAATAGTATTTCATATCGTCTCAACACAATTATTATAGGATCAAGTAAAACGTGCAAAGCCGTAACGACAATATGTGATTTTTCCAAGTTTGACAATTCTTCTAAATGCACCAAAGCTCCCTGACTCAAAGTTATTGGTTAAACAATTAGTATGTGGATTTCATTTGATAACAGAGAGCTTGCTTTTTATTCCTCGACTCGAGATCACTTTTGTTGAGTACTATAATCCAATATCCTAAGCGATGATCTAATTATCATTTTCCATGTTTAGGTATATATAATAAGAGAAAGTACCTTGGCAGAACTTGATGGTGCTATTAGCCTGCTAAATCTGAATTTCCATGCTAAACCAATCAAATCTAGTATAGTCGCAAGCACCAGTTTTAACTTGTATCACTATCAATACGTAGTTATGTACTACTCGAACATAACCATTTTGACTTTCTGACTTTCTATTTACTCATATTATTTCACATAGATCAAGTTGAGGACATGAAAATTATGAGGCAAAAGAGCAGAAGTGCTTGGAGCTTCCTGTTCTATGTACTCATCAAGATGACAAACAAGAAATTGATGGTGCTATTAGTCTTCTAAAACTGGATCTTCGGGCTAGACCAGTTATATCCGGTAAAGTCAAAAACAATAGTTTTAATATCATCTTCCATGTTCCTTGCTCTTTCTTATGTGCTAACTGCTGCACATTTATTTTTTAAGATCATCAGTTGCAACAACATTAGTATGTATCCTTTTTTTCCAGCTTGCACGTCAATAGAAACCTGGGCAGCTAATTCCTTCTCCACTCGATCAGTTGCAGTATTAATTTGCAGCACTGATGCTGACCGGATCCATACTTATTAATTGTCTCACCTTTAGATGTTTGCCCAGATTTGCCTTGAGTGTCCAGCCTCTACCCGGCTACATGCCTAGTCTTAATGCTCTTTGTGCCAGTAGCTTCATCATCCTTAATTTGCCAAATACCATCAACTGCATTACATAAAGGAGAACCCACAGCCTTGTATAATATCACCCAAGCTGTGGTAGCAGGGATATCACATGTGAGTTTAGATTGATTTTTTTTCCTTAATAGTTAGGCCAGTGATTCATGTCTATGTTAACTTTTACAAACTTCCTTTTTGGCATCACTAAATTTAGCTAGTAAGTATTTTGTCATGAGTTTGGACAAGTAGCTATTAATCCATGTTTATTTTTCAGCAACTATTTTTTCTCTATATTAGGTTGGAATAGTAGTTTTGTCTGAAGTCAAGACTTTAGGTTGGCTAAAGTCTCTTGTTGAGATTTGACCATAGAAATAATCTATAAATGTGAAAATGTATCAAGAATCCTTTTTGAGTTGTTTTTTATTTCAGATAACTGTTCCTGTTATATTTCTCCTTGAATTGAAAATACAAATCTTTGAATAACCCAGAGGTTGTACGTTGATGGTTGATTGTCCAATTGCTGGCTTATTAGCTGATATATATGTAAGTTGTTGGAGCTTATAAAGTCTATATTTAGTCTAAATTTTATCATGAATGAGTTCTGTTGTATACATATAGGATTCATTTCATGAATAGTTACTGTAAAGATTAAGTAGCTATTTATCCATGTTATCAAAGGGCTGACTGATATGGTGTTGGTGTCAAAGTCTATGATTTCTTCTTTATGATTTAGCTTCGCAACCATTTATATATATATATATATATATATATATATATATATATATATGAGAAACTAAAAATATAACAGTAAAAATAGTTAGGCCAGTGAAATGGTGGATGAGAGAATTTGTTCAAATGGAGTATAAAAATAATCTTCGAAAGTAGATTGACTAATATATATATATATATATGAGAAAATTAATCATATAATAGTAAAAATAGTTAGGCCAGTGAAAAGGTGGATGAGAGAATTTGTTAAAATGGAGTATAAAAATAATCTTCGAAAGTAGATTGACTAATATTCCTTGGTAAAGATGAGATATATGTATGTTTATTTATAAATTTTAATTTACATTATTTATTTACTATGTTGCATTATTTTAATAAAATTATTTTTCATTCTACAGAATACAATCAAACAATTGGCAATCCGAATCGTCTCTTACATTGAGGTTGTAAAAAGGTGCTTCGGACCTCAATGGAAGAGTCATGTAGTTGGATTTGGTGGTGGGATAACCACTAGGGAGTTGAAAGGTGATAACTCCTCTAAAGCTGCATTGTTGGAAAAGTTGAATGCTACTGAAAATAAAAATGAAACATTAAAAGGACGCTTGGAAGGGCTAGAGAGCAAATATGATGAGCTAGGGAGTAAATACGCACAACTTGCAAAGATAGTGTTTGATCAGCCTTCATCACCATCTTCAAATGATCAACAGATTGAATCATTTAACAGATTAGTAGATTGAAAATTCTATTTTACTCTGTGATGAAAATATTGTAATGCTGATGTGGATTTTTTCTTTATATCATTCAGGAATAAAAAGGAATTTTAGTGAAACAAGTGAATTTAAGCTAAAATAAAGTTCCAAATATTATGTCATGTGTAGGTTACAATCTTTTCCTGTTATCGAGAATTATAGAAAAGCTAAAGAAAATTTGCTTAGCAGCTGCTCGGTTCACTTTCTATCTTTTTGCCCTATAATTGAATCAAATTTGTATTGCTTGGGATCATTGCCTAAGAAAGATAGTAATTTACTTTATGGAAGAATTGTCTAACATCAAGGATTCCATGCATCGGTGTTGTCATGCTGTTTAAGTATATGTCCCAAAGTTATAATGGTGTTGTGCCACATGATGCAGAAAGCAACTGGAATACAAAAATAAGTGGATTGTGTCATCTGCTCATAAAATCAACTCCAGAATGAAAGTAAAAGCCATTAGATCCACAATTTTCAAACATATATGTTAATATCTAACCTCACCATATACATCGTACCCATCCATATTTTAAAAGAAAAACAAACTAAAGTTCACTGGCAATTCGGGAACTGAAAGGAACAGAAAACTAGCATTGTGAAAATTTAAGGTTACAATATGTATTTTGTATACATTTTATCGGAAAAAGAATCAAATTATATTACTTCCCTTCATTTAAGTGATGGGTTCATACTAGGAGTTCAAAGTACGAGAGTCAAACTACTTAATTCTCATTATTAATTGAACATAAAAACTTCTACTGTTTAATAAAATTTACATTCTTAGAAATGCATAAAAAGTCCTTTAAATTACGAATTAATAATTTAAATATTTGAAAAATGTAAGAAGAAAAAAACTCTTTTAACTTTCCAAATGGTAGCAGTGCCCCATAATGTGGAACAAAAGGAATACTGCATCTTCAACATGGTTAAGATTTTAGTTTAAGCACCATTGGAGTTACTGTTAATTCAGTCCGTAGATACTGTTTGCATGAATTTCAAGAGCTATCCTTAGCTACTACGTAATAAAATACGTAAACATAGATATAAAAGGAGCTTGTTATGAGTTCTTTTAACATTTCTCAATTTTTAAATCCAATTATTCTAAAGCGGAAGTAACAAGATCGTATCAAAGGACTTGCATAATAACGTGTTTTCCAGTCACCAATCGACTTTGTCTATGAGGCCACCTAATACGCACTGGAAACAATATACTAATACAGCACATAAAACATCCTTTCAAGGTTTATCCATCTTCTATATCCTATTGGGAAACATTATTTTTGCTAATATACAAAGTATGAAAATCAAGCCAATGGCTTCTATAACATTTCCTGTCAAGAAACTCCACTTCTTGAGACAAAGACAAATTATATAGCAGTTGTACATTATGTTTAGCTTCAGTGGGTCATTTTCATTAATACTTGCTTCATATGTCTGCATTTAGGTCAACTTGTTCCCAAAGTCAAGCTATTAGAATCTGCTGAAACTTGTTCTCAACTTGTTTTAAAATTGTTTAACTTGATTATTACTTAACTAATGATAAGTTGACTACGATGTAATTCCCAAAGTCAAGCTTTCATAATCTGCTAAAACTTGTTCTCAACCTTGTTTTAAATTGGTCAAACACTAAGCTCTATCCAATACATGCATATGCATAAGGGCAACTGATATTGTTATTTTATAGAGCTATTTGTACATAATATACATGAATTAGTTTAACAACAACTCCTTTTTTATTACTTGTGTAAAATAACAGAGTGTGATGATTGTCTAAACACCTTTTCAGATTTGTAAGTTCAAAATCTGGATCTGTCTTTACCTTGTCCATCACTTGGTGTCCACTGGAGAAAAAAATGGAACTCTTTAGGATAAGTTGGTACAGACTATGCTTTTTATTTGACCCATTACCGATGTTAGACTACTTGGTGAAAAGCCCGGACACTTCAAAAATTCGCCATTTTCGTTCACCCACAAGTTTATATTTTTAGTCTAAATTAACTTAATATATGCTTTTTTGTGATTTCTCACAAACTGATTGGTTGCTACTTTTGTTGTTTGGCAGTGACATTAAATTTGGTGAAGTAGAGGTCTCAATTTATTGATTTGTTAATTTTTGTCGTCTTCTCTCTGGCAATGACAAATGAATATGACATTCACAATTGATACTAGTATGATCTTCTTTAGTTGTTTATTCTTTGTTACTAAACTAACATAAATTTGTTATTTTAACAGATCAAAAATTTGAAGTCCAAAGAACCTATTCTTGAAGAAAGTGTAGAGCAAGTTGAAGTCTATATAAGAGGTTTTTGGTTTGTCAGGGATGCTTTAAAGACATTGTCTTATGTACATATATATGTTGCAATTTTACTTTTTTCCTTTTTAGGAATTGTTAAAAATGATGTCGTGTAATTTGGATTGATTTCTGATAGATATGATATTTTAGTTCTTTATATTAACAAGATATCAAGTATTTGGTTTATTTTTCTATATGGTGGAGCGTGTATGAAAGCATATAAAAAATTATTACTATTCATGTAATTTAGATTTTCGTAATTATATTTATTATATTTTCATTTTAGCGAAGAAAAATGTGGTCATTAAAGCTCTTTAACGATAGGTTTCTCAAGCAAATAAGTGACAATTAACGAAGGGAATTTCGAATGTTAAAAGTAATTATACAATCAACGAAAGGAATATCGGTCACTAAAAGCACTTCAATTGACTTAATTAGTTGTTGTCATAAGAGATTTTTAACGACCGGACAACAATTTAGCGAGGGGAAAATCCTGTCGCTAAAAGCATGTATAACGGTCGAAAATAATGTCATCGCTAAAGGATCTTTAACGACCGGATTGTAAATCGGTCGTTAACTTTTAACGTCGGAGCCTTTAACGACCGGTGACGACCAAATTTTTTCCGGTCGTTATCAACTTATAACGACCGGAATTGGACTTTTAGCGGCCAAATTTCCCCTCGCTAAAGGCCTATTTTCTTGTAGTGAATATTTATAACGGAAGTAACTTGTTTATTGATGTTAAAACAGCGTGTACGATGGCTATGGAATACATGTTCTATACAGGGACTTCAACATCGCACGTTCGCACCAAAACCATCCAAGTCAGATGGTTTCCTCCACCTCCAGGATCCTTTAAACTTTATACTGATGGCTCCTTTTCTGACACAGACCTCATTGGTGGTATTGGAGGCCTTATCCAAAATTCGAATGGTGACTGGATCTTAGGTTACTCTAAAATGATCCACACGCTCAACCACACCCATGCTGAACTAAGTGAATTAGAGCATGGGCAGCACCTAGTGCTAAATCATCAATTAACTGTTGTGAAATTGAGACAGACTCTATTGAAGTTATTGAACTGTTAAATAGAAAAATCCCAATTTTTAATAATATTATCGATTCTTGCAGGGCACATAAAGGATGGAGGATAGATTAAAACATTTAAAACACTCTTTTATTTAATATATAGAAAAAGTCCACTCTTACAAAACAACATTAAAAAAAACAATTGGGGCAACAAAGCGAAAATATGAGCCACCGCTGATCATTTTATGTTTTAGTGGCTAAGGTGATCATAAATTCCTCCCAATAAGGTATGTCATGGCGGCTTTCCAGCCATGCCCCATGACCCCTTGGACGTGCCCCGTGGCGTCCTAGCAAGCCTCCCAACGTCTAGCGTCACGGACGGCCCCGTGGTCTTAGACGCACCAAGTGACAAGCGCGCATGTGCCTCTGTCGCCCCACCAATTTCCCTCGCTAGCGCCCAGCCGCAAGCAGCTACCAACAACGCCGCGCGCGCAGACAATGCCGTGCGCGCAGATCGTGATGCCTGAGACAAAGTTGCTGCCAACGGACCTGTTTCTACCTTTGTAGAAAACTAAGTCCTTTTATCTGTAAATATAGAGTAGCTTTATTTCATGTACTTTCATTATGTTTCTCTAGCGTAGTTTAGTCTACTCATGTAACTTGGGTTTATTTTTTTTAAGCATTATTAGGGGGTATCAAGCATTTAAAACTTTCTAGCAAGCAAATCCCTGTACTGGTGTCTCTATCCCTCGAAACCGCATTTCCTTCATTTTGTAATAGCTTTCATTATTGCAATCCAGCTTTCATCATTTCAAACATCATTACTGTTCTCTCAATTGTTGGCATTGGTTTTCCCACACGGCACTGACAATCTAGTCTAGCGTGTGGCGGGGACCTCATTTGGTGGACAGCAACCACCCTGACATTGGTTGCTTAGCCTTACGTCGCCCTTTCAAAGAATCTCAGGAAGGCGTCGCGTAACAGTTGGTATCAGAGTCTAGGCTCGACATTGGACGAGGGAACACATTGACATCACCTCCATTTCTGACCATGGTGAATCAGGGGGACCGCATTGCGGCCCTTGAGGAGACGGTTGACGTACTACGACCCATTGTAGATACGGTGCCGGAACTGAAAACCAACCTACTGCAAAGGTTGGATGACCTGGACCGCAGAATGGCCCAGGCCAAAGTTGACATCGGAAACATGAGTCGCGACTCTGAAGGAGACCGGAAAACGACAGCTACTGAGGCAGCCGAAATTTTTGATAAATTCGAGGGTCCGTAAGAAAATATGGGACTTGGGCATATGCTCGGAATCGAATTCCGAGGTCCCAAGACCGAGAAATAAATTTTTAAAAGAAATTGTTTTCCGAAAATAATAAAGGAATATGAAAGTGAATAATTATGTGAAAAACCGTGTTACCGGGCCCGTATTATGGTTCCAGATCCCGGAACAGGTTTATTATATATTATTTGTCTTATTTGTAAAATTTGGCGTAAAACAGGCGTGAATTGAGTGGTTTCGGATCAAAATGGGTTTTAAAGAATTTGAAATGCGACTTGGAAAGTGATGTTATGTTCCCGAGGTCCGAATGAGATTCCGAGACCGGGAATAGTACCGTGATGTCATGTATAACTTATCTGCAAAGTTTGATGTCATTCCGAGCAGTTTCAGCCGGTTCGGGGTATTGGAAATGAATTCTAGAATTTTAAGTTCTTAAGATTTGATTAAATAAGTCTTGGGGTTTGAATTCGAGTTCCGCTGTTGTTTTTTTTCGTGTTCTGAAAGTTCGAGCGAGTCCGCTAAGTGATTCAGGGCTTGTTGGTATTTTTAGACGGTGGCTCGGGTGGGCCCAGGTGCCTCCCAGACCCCGCGCGAGGCCAAAAACCATTGCTGGTGCACAGAAGCTGGTGTGACCGCAGATGCGGTTGCCCAGCCGCAGGTGCGGGACCGCCCCTACGGTCCCAGCCTCACAGGTGCGATCCCCAGCCCTTTTGCCCACAGTCCGCAGGTGCGAGACTCAGCCCGCAGGCGCGAGACCGCAGGCGCTGTTTAGTCCATCGCAGGCGCGAGATTTCCCGCAAGGGCGACCAAATCCCGCAGGAGAGGACTCTGCAAGAGCGGATTCTTTTCCGCAGGAGCGGCCCCTTCTGGGATGGCCCAAGACCGCAGG
>ML283675.1:27500-42747 GCA_005239495.1 Nicotiana undulata | reverse complement strand
GTATGTAACACACCCCTAGTGAGTATAGTGATGTTATTGAGGGATGGATCTTCCCTGGACATGGATCTTATCCGAGTGTTTTTATCTTGAGATAGATCTTCTCTGTAGGGCTAGATTATCCTTCCTCAGTACAGAGTGACTACTGTCATATATGTATATATTTTGGGATGGATCTTCCCTAGGCCATGGGAGCCATGTAGAGTACTGAGTGCGCTTGTATGTGAGAGTGGGAGCACATTATGCGTTTCATACAGTTGATCCATTGGCATGTAGAGTACACTGAGTTATATATGTTTAATTGTTCGAATATGTACTTATCGTGTCACTTCAGGACCTGGTAGCGATTGCAGATCGTTTGGAACAGAGTTCCAGCCGGAGACTTCGAGGTAGTTGCCTGGCGATCGCAACCTCATCTTCTCCTTCCTTATCTTCCGTTGGAATATTTTATTATTTTAGATGAGGTTTTTCCATTCTATATTTCAACATTTGTAGTTGTGTCAGCTCATGACTCGGTAACACCCGGTGTTGGGACTTATTTTAGAGTTTTGTGGTATTTGGATTTTAGATTTAAAATTGATGTAATGAGAATTTTATAATTAATATATGGTTTTTAATGAAAGAAAATGGCTTGCCAAGTTCCACGTTAGGCGCCATCACGACCATGGTGATTTTGGGGTCGTGAATTTGACTTATAAGTGAATGATCTCAAAATTTAGTTTTTATGGTTTAGATAGTTTTTTTAGGTGATTTGGGACTTAGGAGCGTGTTCACAATGCTTTTCGGAGGTCCGTGGTAGAATTAGGATGGAATTGGCGAAATTGGATTTTTTGGCAATTTCAGGTCGGTAGTGGAAAATTAGCAATCGGGGTCAAAATGGAATTTTAGTAGTTTGAATAGGATCGTAGTGTCGTTGGTGATGTGTGTGCAAAATTTCAGGTCATTCGGATTAGGTTTGGTATGTTTCGGCATCGTGGGCGGAATTTGGAAGTTTAGAAGTTCTTAGGCTTGAATCCGAGGGTAATTTGGTGTTTTAGTGTTGTTTCAGCATTCTGAAGGTTCGACTAAGTTCATATGATGATATGTGACGAGTAGTTATAATTGGTTGAGTCCTCGAGGGCCTCGGGTGATTTTCGGATGGCTAACTGGTTGAATTAGTGAAGTTTGGAAAGCTAAAAATCTGTTGGTGTGTTTCTTTGGGCATGGCCGCACATGTGGATGAGTAGCCGCAGGTGCGGCGACCGCACACGCAGAGTGTCTATTGCAGATGCGGAAAATGAGGCATGGGCTTTGAGCGCAGGTGCGAAAGAGAGGATCGCACGTGTGAGCCCGTAAGTGTGAAGGGGCAACCACAGGTGCAGAATCCCTGGTCAGAACCTATAAATTTGAGACTTCACAAAATTTGGGTTATTTTCCACCATTTTTGTTTGGACTTGGAGCATTTTGAGCGATTTTGAAGAGGGGTTCAAGGGGAAACACTTTGAGATTCAGGAAAATTTAAGGTTGTGATGACCCAAAAGGTCATCCCATGTATTTCTAGTTAACTCTGTGTTCCGAGGTCATGGAACCTCCTTCTATCTCACCTCGATTTGTGTGCGCAGCCTGGGCGTGTAACCGGGAAGCCTTTATGTGAAAAATTGAGGAAACCTGATAATTTTGTTTTGAAATTTGCATTTAAGTTGACTTTGGTCAACATTTTTGGTAAACGGACCCGGGCCTGTGATATGACGGTCCCGGAGGGTCCGTAGGAAAATATGAGACTTGGGCGTATGCCCGAAATCGAATTTCGAGGTCCCAAGCCCGAGAAATGAATATTTGAAAGAAATTATTTTCTAAAAATATAAAGGTTTTTGAAAGTTTAATTATATGTGAAAAATTTGTGGTATCGGGCCCGTATTATGTTTCCGAAGCCCAGTACATGTTCGATATAATATTTATGACATATCTGTAAAGTTTGGTAAGAAACAGAAGTCATTTGACGTGATTCGGATCCGTAAATGCAAATTTTGATGTTTTAAAAGTTTTTGGAAATTTTCATGGATTTTGGGGTTAAATTCATTATTTATGATGTTATTTTGGTGATTGGATTACACGAATAAGTCCATAGGATGTTTTTGAGGTTATGTGCATAATTGGTTTGGATCCCCGAGGGCTCGGGTGAGTTTCGGATAGGCGTCGGGGTGTATTTAGACTAAAAAATCTGGTGTCAAAGTGCTGTATCTGGTGTCCAGTTGTTTGTTCTTCCCGTTCGCGGTGCAACTCACGCGAACGCGATGCACAAGCTGGGCTGGGGGCAAATTACACCTACGCGAACGCAGGGCCTGGGTCGCGAACAGGGAGCTTGGGGGAAATGCTCTACGCGAACGCGACGGGCCTCACGCGAACGCGTAGCACATAAGGGGACCTGGGGAAGGGTAGTACTGGGACTCTACGCGAACGCGTCCACAGGATCACGAACGCGTAGAGTAAATGAGGGGCTGGGGAACTTGGTAGCTTTAACTTGTGTGAACGCGGACCCAAGCCCGCGAACGCATAGTCCAAGTAGGTCAAACCTTCGTGAACGCGACCAAGGGCTCGCGAACGCGAAGAGTAAATTTTGCCCAGTTATTCTTTTTGTCAAAAATAGAACCTATTAGGGGATTTAGCCCAAACTTCATAACTTCTTCTTCTTCACTCCATCTTAGGCGATTTTTGCAAGAAACCTTCACCACAACTTCATAGGTATGTAATCTTAGACTCATTTTCTTCAATATTTATCAACACCCATTAGATTTCTAGGCCTAAGACATGTGTTTAAGGGTAGAAAATTAGGGATTTGGGTAGAGTTAGGGCTTTTTGATTAATTGGGAATTAGACCTCGTTTTGGAGTCGGATTTCAAAACTAATTATATATTTAGGCTCGTGGGTGATCGAGTTTTGGTCCGAACCTCGTGTTTTGACCAAGCGGGCCCGGGGTCGATTTTTGGATTTTTGGGAAGAATGTTAGAAAGTCTATAATTAAGCATTGGAATTGTATTATTTAGCGTTTATTGATGTTATTGAGTCAATTATGTTTAGATACAATTGATTTGGAGTCGAGTTTAAAAGGAAAAGCGGTGATTGAGGCGCGATTTTGGTCGTGGAAGTCGAGGTAAGTGTTTGGCCTAACTTTAGCTTGAGGGAATAGGTGTTGAGTCTTAATTGCTATGTGTTTATTCCATGTTCAACGTATAGGTGAGGTGACGAGTACCTATATGTTGTGTCAAGCATTCCCCTGAGTCGGATATTATGAATTACGTGATTTTCATTGATATTTACTATGTTATAGCTTGAGTTTCACTTTATGGTTGTTCAATTGATGGAAGTTCTTGTTGTGAATACTGTTGAGTATTTGTTTCGGTTCAGGAATATTTTGTTAAGTTACATACTTGAGTGAGATTGGTTATAGTTGTGTCCCTTGCTGGAACAGTGATATTTCTTCTGTTGTTCCCTTGCCGGGATGTTGTGATTTATTGTTATTGTTTATATTGTTGATTTCTTCCTTGCAAACTGTTGTTCTTGATATTGTTTAGGTGAGGAAGAGTGTAAAGAACGAAGAGTGATGCCGTGTATTATTCATTGTGAGGATGAAAGTGTAAAATCATGAAGGGTGATGCCGTGACATTTTATGATATTAAAAGCACAAAGGATAATGTCGTGCCATGTTATGATATTAAAAGCACGAAGGGTAATGCCGTGTCGTTTCTATTTATTTATTGTGAGGACAAGAGTAAAAGCACGAAGGGTGATGTCTGCACTTGTTTTGGTGAGGACGAGAGTAAAATCACGAAGGGTGATGGCGTGCACTTGTTGTGGTGAGGACGAGAGTAAAAGCACAAATGGTGATGCTGTGCACTTGTTTTGGTGAGGATGAGAGTAAAAGCACGAAGAGTGATGCCGTGCACTTTTTTACTCTGTGTTATTATTCCCTGTTGTTGCCTTGATATTTAGGCTCAACACTTACTCAGTACATGGGGTTGGTTGTACTGATACTACACCTGCACACTTTTTGTTGTGAAGATCCCGGTATAGGACCCTGTGGACATTGAGCTAGGAGATTTCTTTCAGTCCATCTAGAGACACCGAGGTAGTCCTGCAGGCGTCCGCAGTCCTTGGCGTCCCCTTCCACTTATCTATTTCTGTTTTTAGTATTCCATAAACAGATGTATTTACTTCTTCCAGACCCTTACATGTATTATTCGTAGATAGTCCGTGACATTGTGACTCCAAAGATCTGGGTTGGTTATTTTGAGAATTTGTATAAATCTGTGGATTGAAGTATGTACTTTTAATCTATTCTCATTTTTATGCTTTTATTTACGAAAATGTCGTATTTCGCTTGTTCTCACTTAATAATAAGGGATTTTAATAAATTTGAGTATTTACATTGGCTTGCCTAGCAGGTTTAACGTTAGGCACCATCACGGTCCCGACGATGGGAATTTCGGGTCGTGACAGTGGCCGAGTCGAGCGGAAATGACATCGCGTAGTAGAGTTTTATCTGGTTTGCGGTAAGTAATGCTTCCAAGCTTGGTTCAGACGGTTCGAAACCCCAAACTATATATTATATGATTATAATTAAGGTGACGCACATGCCAAGTGACAGGTGTAAGGGCATGCGCCGTGAGAATGGTGACCTGGTGCATTCCATTGCTCAGTTAGTAAATCGTCCTTGTTTATATCCGTACTACTGTTAATGCGATTAAATGCAAACATGCGAGAATCATGTTAGATGTTATGTTAAGGCTTCACGCCGATACTGTTGAGACCCGAGTGGTCGCTTATTGCTGTTATTTCATCTGTTTCATTGATATTATATACTCAGTCCTGTTATTGCATATCATATCATGTCTGAGTCTCGGTAATTGTTGTTTTGCACATTATATCATTGATTCGAGCTAGTTCATGCATTGTGAGCCCGTATAAGCGAGATTGGAGAGTGATGGCTGAATGAGGTCGAGAGCCTGATATTGAGTGACAGTTATGGGATTGGGTTGCATGCTGCAGCAAGATATATTAATTTATATCTGGATCTAGTTTATGATAGCGCTTGGGTTGTAGGAGCCCCTCCGGAGTCTGTAACACACCCCAGTGAGCGCAGTGATGTTATTGAGAGATGGATCTTCCCTGGACATGGATCGTTTCCGAGTGTTTGTATCTGGAGATGGATCTTCTCTATGGGGCTGGATTAGCCTTCCTCAGTACTGAGTGACTACTGTCTTATGTTTATATATTCTAGAATGGATCTTCCTTGGGCCATGGGAGCCATATATAGTACTGAGTGGACTTGTATGTGAGAGTGGGACCACATTGTGTGTTTCATACAATTGATGCATTGGCATGTAGAGTACACTGAATTATATATATTTAATTGTTCGAATATGTACTTATCTTGTCACTTTGAACGGTTAGTTAATTGAAAGCATGCCTAAATTTATGTCCATTGATATTTGTTATAAATGTTGAGGTTTAGTTCGTCACTACCTCTCAGCCCAAGTTTTGGGCTCGTAACTTACTCAGTTGGTGTACTCACGTTACCCCATGCACCTTGTGTGCACATCCAAGTTCTTCAGGACTCGGTAGCGGTTGCTGATTGTTTGGCACAGAGTTCCAACCAGAGTCTTCGAGGTAGCTTCCTGGCGATTGGAACCTCGTCTTCTCCTTCCTTATCTTCCTTTGGAATATTTTATTATTTTAGACAATGTTTTTCCATTCTATATTTCAACATTTGTAGTTGTGTCAGCTCATGACTCGGTGACACCCGGCGTTAGGGCTTATTTTAGTGTTTAGTGGTATTTGACTTTTAAATTTAAAATTGATATAATAAGAATTTTATTATTAATATGTGTTTTTTCATGAAAGAAAATCAAATTATTTGAAATTGTGTGGCTTGCCTAGTTCCACGATAGGCGCCATCACAACCGGGGTGGTTTTGGGGTCGTGAAGTTGACTTATAAGTGAATGATCTCGGAATTTGTTTTTTATGGTTCAGATAGTTTAGTTAGGTTATTTGGGTCTTAGGAGCGTGTTCGGAATCCTTTTCGGAGGTCCGTGGCAGAATTAGGCTTGAATTGGCGAAATTGGATTTTTTGGCAATTTTCGATCGGTAGTGGAAATTAGCTATCGGGGTTGAAATAGAATTTTGGTAGTTTTAATAGGTTCATAGTGTCGTTGGTGTTGTGTGTGCAAAAGTTTAGGTCATTCGGATGAGGTTTGGTATGTTTCGGCATCGTTGGCGGAATTTGGAAGTTTAGAAGTTATTAGGCTTGAATCCGAGGGTAATTTTGTGTTTTATTGTTGTTTTAGTGTTGCGAAGGTTCGACTAAGTTCGTATGATGATATGTGACGAGTTGGTATAATCGGTTGAGTCCCCGAGGGCCTCGAGTGAGTTTCGGATGGCTAACGGGTTAAATTGGTGAAGTTTGGAAAGCTGAAAATCTGCTGGTGTGTTTCTTTTGGTGTGGCCGCACCTGCGGATGATTAGCTGCAGGTGCGATGACCGCATGCACGGAGTGTCTATCACAGATGCGGGAAATGAGACCTGATCTTTGAGCGCAGGTGCGGAAGAGAGGATCGCACGTGCGAGCCCGCATGTGCGAAGGGGCAACCGCAGGTGCGAAGTTGGGCGTAAGTGAGTTATGCAGTTGCACTCTTGGGACCGCAGGTATGAGAAAAGTGTCCGCAGGTGCGGAATCCCTGGTCAGAACCTATAAATTTGCGACTTTGCAAAATTTGGGTTATATTCCACCATTTTTGTTTGGACTTTGAGCTTTTTGAGCGATTTTGAAGAGGGATTCAAGGGGAAACACTTTGTGATTCAGAGCGATTTGAGGCTGAGTCGAGCGGCAATGACATCGCGAAGTAGATTTTTGTCTGGTTTGAGGTAAGTAATTCTTCCAAGCTTGGTTCAAAGGGTTCGAAACCCTGAAGTATATGTTATATGATTATAATTAAGGTGACGCACATGCCAAGTGACGGGCGTAAGGGCGTGCACCGTGAGAATGGTGACCTGGTTCATTCCATTGCACAGTTAGTAAATCCTCCTTGTTGATATCCGTACTAATGTTAATGTGATTAAATGCAAACATGCTAGAATCATGTTAGATATTATGTTAAGGCTTCACGCCGATACTGTTGAGACCTGAGTGGTCGCTTATTGCTGTTATTTCATCTGTTTCATTAATATTATATACTCAGTCCTGTTATTGTATATCATATCATGTATGAGTCTCGGTAATTGTTGTTTTGCACATTATATCATTGATTCGGGATAGTTCATGAATTGTGAGCCCGTGTGAGTGAGACTTGAGAGTCATGACTGAGTGAGGCCGAGATCCTGATATTGAGTGACATTTATGGGATCGGGTTGCACGCCGTAACAAGATATATTGATTTATTCCTAGATTTGGCTTATGTAAGCACTTGGGCTGTAGCAGCCCCTCCGAAGTCTGTAACACACCCCAATGAGCACAATGATGCTATTGAGAGATGGATCTTCCCTGGACCTAAATCTTTTTTGATTGTTTGTATCTGGAGATAGATCTTCTCTGTGGGGTTGGATTAGCCTTCCTCAGTACTGAGTGACTACTGTCTTATGTGTATATATTCGGGGATGGATCTTCCTTGGGCCATGGGAGCCATATAAAATCCTGAGTGGACTTGTATGTGAGAGTAGGAACACATTATGCGTTTCATACAGTTGATGCATTGGCATGTAGAGTACACTGAGTTATATATATTTAATTGAAAGCATGCCTAAATTTCCGTCCATTGATTTTTGATATAAATGTTGAGGTTTAGTTCGTCACTAACTCTCAGCCTACAGTTTGGGCTCGTAACTTACTGAGTTGGTGTACTCACGTTACCCCTTGCACCTTGTATGCATATCCAGGTTCTTTAGGACCCGGTAGCGGTTGCTGATTGTTTGGCACAGAGTTCCAGCCGGATTCTTCGAGGTAGCTTCCTGGCGATCGGAACCTCGTCTTCTCCTTCTTTATCTTCCTTTGGCATATTTTATTATTTTAGACAATGTTTGTCCATTCTATATTTCAACATTTGTAGTTGTGTTAGCTCATGACTCGGTATGTTGGGACTTATTTGAGTGTTTAGTGGTATTTGACTTTTAAATTTAAAATTGATATAATGAGAATTTTATTATTAATATGTGTTTTTTCATGAAAGAAAATCAAATTATTTGAAATTGTGTGGCTTGCCTAGTTCCACGATAGGTGCAATCACGACTGAGGTGGTTTTTGGGTCGTGAAGTTGACTTATAAGTGAGTGATCTCGCAATTTGGTTTTTATTATTTGAATAGTTTTGTTTGGTGATTTGGGACTTATGAGTGTGTTCTGAATGCTTTTCAGAGGTACGTGGTAGAATAAGGCTTGAGTTGGCAAAATTAGATTTTTTGGCAATTTCCTGTTGGCAGTGAAAAATTAGCTATTGGGGTCGGAATAGAATTTTGGAAGTTTGAATAGGTTCGTAGTGTCGTTGGTAAATATTTCAGGTCATTCGGATGAGGTTTGGTATTTTTCGGCATCGTTGGCGGAATTTGGTGTTTTAGTGTTGTTTTGAGTGTTCCGAAGGTTCGGCTAAGTTTGTATGATGATATGTGATGAGTTGGTATAATTGGTTGATTCCTTGAGGGCTTGGGTGATTTTCATATGGCTAACAGGTTGAATTGGTGAAGTTTCGAAAGCTGAAAATTAGCTTGTGTGTTTCTTCTAGTGTGGCCGCACCTACGGATGAGGAGTCGCAGGTGCGATGAATGCAGGCGCGGAGTGTCTATCGCAGATGCGAGAAATAAGGCATAGTCTTTGAGTGTAGGTGCGGAAGAGAGGATCGCACCTGCGAGCCCGTAGGTGCGAAGGGGCAACCGCAGGTACGAAGTTGGGCGTAAGTGAGTTCCGCAGATGTGCACCTAGGACCGGGCCTGAACCTTTAAATTTGAGACTTCACGAAATTTGGGTTATTTTCCACCATTTTTGTTCCGACTTGGAGCTTTTTGAGGAATTTTGAAGAGGGAGTCAAGGGGAAACACTTTGAGATTCAGGGCGATTTGAGGCCAAGTCGAGCGGCAAAGACATCGCGGTGTAGATTTTCATCTGGTTTGAGGTAAGTAACGTTTCCAAGTTTGGTTCTAAGGGTTCGAAACCCCGAATTATATGTTATATGATTATAATTAAGGTGACGCGCATGCCAAGTGATAGGCGTGAGGGCGTGCACCGTGAGAATGGTGACCTGGTTCATTTTATGGCTCAGTTAGTGAATCCTCCTTGTTGATATCCATATTACACTTAATGTGATTAAATGCAAACATGCTTAAAATCATGTTACATATTATGTTAAGGCTTCACGTTGATACTGTCGAGACCCGAATGGTCACTTATTGCTGTCATTTCATGTGTTTCATTGATATTATGTACTCAGTCCTGTTATTGCATATCATACCATGTCTCAGTCTCGGTAATTATTGTTTTGCACATTATATCATTGATTCGGGCTAGTTCATGCATTGTGAGCCTGCATGAGCGAGATTGGAGAGTGATGATTGTGTGAGGTCGAGAGCCTGATATTGAGTGACAGTTATGGGATCAGGTTGCACGCCGCAACAAAATATAATGATTTATGCCAGGATCTGCCTTATGATAGCTGTTGGGCCGTATAAGCCTCTCCGAAGTCTGTAACACACCCCTAGTGAGCGCAGTGATATTATTGAGTGTGGATCTTCCATGGACATGGATCTTGTCCGAGTATTTGTATCTGGAATTGGATCTTCTCTGTGGGGATGGATTAGCCTTCCTCAGTACTGAGTGACTACTGCCATATGTGTATATATTCTGGGATGGATCTTCCCTGGGCCATGGGAGCCATATACAGTACTGAGTGGACTTGTATGTGAGAGTGGTGGCACATTGTATGTTTCATACAATTGATGCATTGGCATGTAGAGTACACTGAGTTATATATGTTTAATTGCTTGAATATGTACTTATCTTGTCACTTTGAACTGTTAGTTAATTGAAAACATGCTCAAATTTATGTACATTGATTTTTGTTATAGATGTTGAGGTTTAGTTCGGCACTACCTCTCAGCCCACAGTTTGGGCTCGTTACTTACTGAGTTGGTGTACTCACATTACCCCCTACACCTTGTGTGCAGATCCAGGTACTTCAGGACCCGGTAGCGGTTGCTGATTGTTTGTCATAGAGTTCCAGCCGGAGACTTCGAGGTAGCTACCTGGCAATCGCAGCCTCGTCTTCTCTTTCCTTATCTTCCTTTGGCATATTTTACTATTTCAGACAATGTTTTTCCATTCTATATTTCAACATTTGTAGTTGTGTCAGCTCATGACTCGGTGACACCCAGTGTTGGGACTTATTTTAGTGTTTGGTGGTATTGACTTTTAAATTTAAAATTGCTGTAATGAGAATTTTATTATTAATATATGGTTTTTCATGAAAGAAATCGAATTTTTTGAAATTGTGTGGCTTGCCTAGTTCCACGATACGCGCCATCATGACCGAGTGGTTTTGGGGTCGTGACATGCGTATTAGACACACGCTGAATAAGGTTGAGTGTGTAAGATAATGTTTGTGCTCAGAAAGTGTGTAACAGGGACTTGGTGCATAATTCAGGGGATAACTTATGTATTTTTCCTGTCACGGCCCAAACTCCTAACTTAGGTCGTGATGGCGCCCAACACCGGATTCAGGCAAGCCAACCCTTGTTTACTAACGAGGTTACCTTATTTAATAAGATATTCAAATGCTAGCCAAGTTTTAAGTTAAGGATTGTTAAATGAAAACGGATAAGTGAGGCAACTTAACTCAATGTCACTCAAAAATCATGTGCCAACATATACAGTTTAGCAAAAATACTAGAAAGTCTACTACGTTAGCCAGGACCTAGTGTCACAAGTCTACAGGCGACTAGTAGAATATACAAGACTAGACCAAATGAATGTACTAATGTCTGAAGAGAATAGACAGAAATATCCAAAATAATACATAACTCCACAGTGCTACTAAGGATCGCCAGGAGGAGGATCTCACCGTGAAGTCGGGTCCAAAAGATGCTCTGAAGATCGCGCTCCGGTCTGATAACCAGATGCACCTGCCTCAGAACCTGTACAATTAAGTACAAAAGCGTAGCATGAGTACATATATACAAATATGTACCCAGTGAGTATCTCGTCTAAACTCGAAGAAGTAGTGACGAGAGGTAGACGTGATACTTACTAGGGTCAATAAAAAATAATATGATTAGATAAATCTAGACAGGAATAGTAGTCATGGAAATCACTAAGGCATGAAGTATCAATTACATAAAACTGCAATTGATTCTCATGAGTCAAGTAGCAATTATCACAAAGTCCCAAATTCCCCTTCCACATGAAGCAATTTATTTAATAATAACAAGACTTTCAGTCAAATACATAGCACATAGTATGCCGAAGCGTACGGCCGAAGAGACGCAAAAATAAAATGTGCACTGCCGAGGGTCGAACGGCTCGAACCATAGATACATCTATTACCCCGCTCGCGAATCGAACATGCGACACAGTTGACATAATGATAGGCTACCCCGCTCACGAATCATACATGCGATGCGGGTGCTCGTATACATACACAGAATTTATCAGGAATTTAGTAGTTTAACACAGATTATACTTGAAGTCAAGAAGTCAAACAAATGAAGTTTTTGAACATAACTTCCTAATATTCTCATGCCAATTCAAGGATAATAAGCAACTCACATACAAGTAGGAATACATGTAAAGCACAAAAGAGCATGCTTGTGTGCCCAGAAAACTACCCGACATAACATAGTAGTATCTACGCATGGACTCTCGTCTTGCAAGGTTAGAAAGGAGACTCACCTCGTGTCGAATCTACTTCTCGGACCAAGAATGCGCCCAAAACTCCGAACTCTACACCCGAGGACTCGAAACTAGCCAAATGTTATTCAAATATATCAATTCATGCTCAAAGTATGGAAATTCTCCTACTTTTTTAGTAAATTCATCATTCTTGAAGAAATCCCAAAATTCACCCCCGGGCCCGTGCACTCGGATTCCAAAAATTCTCGAAGTAAACACTCACCCATAGCCTAAGGATCATTAATATATGAATTTTGTATGATTTCATGGTAGATAAGTGGGGGAAATTCTCTAAAATTAATTAAGCCCTAGGTTTCTACCCTCACCCTTGATTTACACTAATTAGGGTGTTAATCTACCTAAGATTGATGTATTAAACCAACATTCGAGTGGAAATAACTTACCTCTAGTAGTTAGGTCGTTTGACTCTCTCTCAAGCTCCCAAAGTCGACAATGGAGGAAGAAATGTGGTGAAAAATGGTTAAGTCCCGTGTTTAAAGAACTCACTACCATCAGTGATTTCGCACCTGCGGCTTAAGGACCGAACCTGCGAGCCAAGGCTTGCACCTGCGAAAGTGGCCAAGAAGGCCTGGGATCGCACTTACGGAGGGAGGCCCGCACCTGCGGCTCTGCTCCTGCGGAATCATGCCCGCACCTGCGATAATGGACCTTCTCCTTTGGGGCCGCACCTGCGAGGCCTGGACCGCAGGAGCGGTCTCGCACCTGCGACTAGGCAACCTCACCTGCGGTTACACCAGTTCAGGTGCACCAATAGTTAAGGCTGCTGGGTTTTCGCCTTGTTTGGTGCACGGGAATTACCTGGGCCCACCTGAGCCCCCGTCCAAAAATACCAACAAGTCCTAAATCATATTACGAACTCGTTTGAGCCTTTGGAACACCTGAAACAACGATAAAACTCAATATCACCCCTCAAAACCCCTTAGAATCAAACTTAAGAACTTTAAGTTCTTGATTTCGGTTTCAATGCGCCGAACTGACCTATACTACTCGGAATGACACCAAATTTTGCTGACAAGTCAAAAATGACATAATGGAACTATTCCCGTTCTCGGAATTCCGTTCGGGCCAACATAAAAACTCGTTCCAAACCAAATTATTAACTTAAGGAAACTCTATTTTCGCTATTTGGCATCGAAACGCTCCCGGGTCATCCAAAACCTATTCTGGACATACGCACAAGTCCGAAATGATTATACGAAGCTACCGGAACTGTTGAAACTCAATTCCGAGGTCGTTTGCTCAAAATGTTGACCGAAGTCAAACTTGGCCAAAAAGGCCAGCCTTAAGGAACTAAGTGTTCCTATACTGCTCCAAACACTTCCGAATCCCGAACCACCCGTCCCCGCAAGTAATAAATCACAATAAGCCTCTATGGGAAGTTTCATTTTGGGGAACGGGGTGCGATAATGCAAAACGACCGATCGGGACGTTACATTCTCTACCTCTTAAACAAATGTTCGTCCTCGAACAGGTCCAGAATCATACCTGAAGTGCTGAATAAGTGCGGATATCTACTCCGCATGTCCCACTCGGACTCCCAAGTCGCCTCCTCGATCGGTTAGCCCCTCCGGTGGACCTTCACAGTAGAAACTCTCTTGGATCTCAATTGGCGATCTTGTCTGTCAATAATAGTAACTGGCTCCTCCTTGTAGCCCAATCTCTCATCCAACTGAATAGTGTTGAAATCAACCACGTGAGAGAAGTCGGCGTGGTATATATAGAGCATGGATACATGAAGAACCGGATGAAATCCTGATAAGCTCGGTGGTAAGGAAAGCTCATAAGCAACCTCTCCAACTCGCCTCAATACTCGAAAGGACCTATAAACCTCGGGCTCAGCTTGCCCTTCTTCCCAAATCTCATAATACCCTTCATCGGCGAGACCTTCAACAGAACCTTGTCTCCCTCCATAAATGACACATCACGTGCCCTCTGATCCACGTAACTCTTCTGTCTGGACTGTGCTGTGCGGAGCCTTTCCTAAATCAACTTCACTTTCTCCAAAGCATCCTTCACCAGGTCAGTGCCATATAACTTAGCCTCGCCAGGGTCAAACCACCCGATAGGAGAACGACATCGCCGATCATACAAAGCCTCAAATGGAACCATCTCGATGCCTGACTAGTAACTATTATTGTAAGCAAACTCGGCTAAAGGCAAGAACTAGTCCCACTGACCTCCAAAGTCAATCACACATGCCATGAGCATGTCCTCCAATATCTGAACTGTACACTCCGACTGGCCATCAGTCTATGGGTGAAATGTTGTACTATGGTCTATCTGGGTGCCTAACCCACTGTGTAATGATCTCCAGAAGTACGAGGTGAAATGAGGAACTCGATCTGATATAATGGACATCGGCACACCGTGCAACCAGACTATCTACCGAATGTAGATATGGGCTAGCCTCTCAGAAGTATAAGTAGTAGCCACTGGAATGAAATGTGCCGATTTGGTCAATCTATCCACAATGACCCAAACCGCGTCAACCTTCCGCAAAGTCCGAGGCAACCCAACCACGAAGTCCATACTGACGCGCTCCCACTTCCACTCAGAAATGGGCATCTACTGAAGTAGGCCTCCTGGCCTCTGGTGCTCATACTTAACCTGCTGGCAGTTAAGATACCTAGCCACATACTCCACAATGTCCTTCTTCATCCGCCTCCACCAGAACTGCTGCTTCAAATCGCGATACATCTTCGTAGCACCAGGATGAACATAATACCGAGAACTGTGTGCCTCATCTAAAATCCTCCCCCTCAGGTCATCAACACTAGGAACACATAAACGGCCTTGAAGTCTCAAAACACCATCCTCGCCAATGGTAACCTCCTTGGTACCACCCTGAACCACTGTCTCCCGTAGCTCTGCCAAATGCAGATCATAAAACTACCGATCCTTAATCTCCCCCAATAATGAAGACTGAGCAACCACATGTGCTAGAACTCGATGAGGCTCTAAAAGGTTCAATCTCACCAAGCGATTAGCCAAGGACTGAATGTCCAAGGCTAGAAGTCTCTCCTCCGCCGTAATGTAAGCCAAGCTACCTATACTCTCTGCCTTCCTGCTCAAAGAATCTGCTACCACATTTGCCATGCCCGGATGATAAAGAATGGTGATGTCATAATCCTTCAGCAACTCAAGCCACCTGCACTGTCTCAAATTAAGATCCCTCTGCTTGAATAAGTGCTGCAAGCTACGGTGGTCCGTATAAACCTCACAAGACACCCCATACAAGTAAGCGAAGTCATTTTTCCTTGATTGCACGAGTTAGCCAGTGCGCTACCTTTGGTTTTTCGTCTTGTGCAGCCCTTATTTGTCTTCCCTT